>PVJS01001162.1:0-103949 GCA_004027185.1 Glis glis | reverse complement strand
AAAAAAAAAAAAACAACAAAAAAAAGAAAGGATGGAAGAACCCATTCTATTAGAAGAAATTGATAAGAAACATATCAAAATACAAAAAATTGCAAATGCCCTGAAACAGGAGGACACCAGTTCATGCTCTGGGAAATATAATAGGTGGAGCAGAATGGGGCAGAGGGTAGTAGTAAGAAGGAGGAAATTAAAGCAACAAGAAAACAAGACCACTGAGGATATCTCACACCATTGTAAGAATTTTGGCATTTACTCTGAGATGGAAATCCATAGAAGGGTTTTGAGCAGGCATAATATGATTTATATTTAAAAAGTTTAAAAAAAAAAAGAAAGTCGGGTGTAGTGGCACATGCCAGTAATTCCAGTAATCCCAGTACTTGGGAGGATGAGACAGGAGAATCGCAGGTTTGAAGACAATCTTAGCAATTTAGAAATGCTCTCAGCAATTTAGGCTCTCAGCAACTTAGTGATACACTATTTCCAAATAAAAAAATAAAATAGGGCTGGGAATGTAGCTCAGAGGAAGAATGCTCCTGGGTTCAATCCCAAGCACCAAAACAAAACAAAACACCCCTGGAACCTGCAGATTTCTAACTGCCTTTGCCCACAAAACCATCAGCTCCTCATGTCAATATGATACCATGTTCTCTTGGGTAGTGGTCACACGGGAAATCTTCATGTTGATGCCTGTCAACAGATGGCAAGCCTTCCCTACACAGAGCCTAGTGCAGCATGAAGAGTGTGGGCTTTGGTGTCAGCTGAAATTGGTTCAGATCTGAGTTTTCTGATACTTTCCGGCCCTGTGACTTACAACAAGGTGCCTAACTTTATGAACTTCAATTTATTTATTGCTAAGAAGCAAAAAATATCCTAACTATGTTAGGGTACTGTGAGAATTAGATGTGACAGTGTCGAGCCCCCTGTGCAGGGTTTGATGGTAGTAAGGGCTTTCTGAAGGCACACCATTACTATTTCCTGCCTCCTGCCCTATGTAATTCAACAATAGAAGATGTACCCCAGGCCTGACAAGCTACTGGATTCCAATGGGCCCTCCTCCAGAACCTCACATTCATTTCTCAGATGCTGCTTTATCACCTAGAAAGCTAAGGCTGCACGCTTTTCCCTGTCTGTTATGTCTGCTCACTCCTGCTGAAACTAAGAGCAGGCAGAGCCACAAATGAATAAACCAGTAGGTGCTGCTGCGAAGGTACTAGAAAACAGAAGAAAAGCACTTGCCACCCAGGATTAGCCCTGCTGGCTACACAACCTCTTCTTTCTTATCAGCCTTTTGACTCACAAATTGGAAAATTTTTTGAGAAATTAGCTGTCTGCTTTGTTGTTTCTAAAATCTATTGTGAGTTACATGAGCATTTACCATGCATTAAAAGACTTCAAAAGGAAATAGATTCCCTGGCCTCTCTCAATGTTGTTTTCCATGTGGTTAATTGGCTGTTGCTATTTTTCATGAGGTTGACATTTTTGGAGTTGATTCTTTTATTCCATGCCTCTCAGGTAGTTGGTACTAAGCAAAGGAAACGTGTAGAAGCAGCCCAGTACAGAGGCTTCCTCTCTGCCATCTCTGTGCTGACCCCCAGGCTGGCTATCATCTCTCTTTGCTGGAGATCTTAGTTGACAGGATATCCTATGGGTATCTCAGTCTTAATTTGTCTAAAGCAAAAATCCTCATCAACCCAACCTGCTCTTGCTCTAATATTTTCTTCATTAGTTAGAGATACACTCTTACCAGAACTCTAAGCTATTCTCACAACAAATCAAGATCTGGATTCTGTGGGTTTAAATGATTCTCTCTGAAATATTCATCCAAAAGACTCTCTTCATCTTTGCTGTTTAATCGTCTCTCACCTGGTATTGCAAGTGCCCAGTCCAAGTCTCCCCATGCCCAGTCTCCTCCATCTCCAACCACTTCAATGACATGGGAATTAGTATTCTAGCTCTGCTTTAAACCATCATCATCCATCACTCAGTCAACACCTGTCATCTGTACAACCGTGCTATCCAATATGGTAGCCACTAGCTACATGTGGCTGTTGGGCCCTTGGAAGTGGCTAGTTCAAATTGAAATGTGCTGAACGTGTAAAAAGATGTTAAAGACGTGCTATAAAATAAGAATGTAAAATACCTTATTAATTTTTATGCTGATCACATCTTGAAACAATATTTGGGAATGTTTGGGTTAAATAAATGTATCATTAAAATTGCCTTTGGTTGTTCACTTTCACTTTTTTATTGTAGCATCATGTTGATATTTAATAGCGTCACTCTGGCACCAAGTCCTTTCCCACCCATTGCCTTTGCTCCAGCCAGGTCTTCTTTCCTTCTTCCTAAAATACCCTCAGTCAAACCAACTCCTACTCACTCAAGATTCAATTCAAATACCACTTCCTCTGTGAAGCCTTTCCTATGCACTTCCCTGTGAGTCCTCTGGGAACTCTACCTGACTTCAATATTTATCTATAAATTGATTTCTTTAATGTCTGTCTCTCTCGTTAGATTGTAAGTTTCATAAAGGAAAAAGTCCTACTTTGTTCCAATTCCTCACTGAACTTTTACACCTCTGCAATGTCTGGGGGCATAATAGCTGTTCAGTAAGTTCTACTTAAGTAATTGAACAACTGGGACATGGTCATTTCCCCACCAAGTAGTGATGATGGGGCTGAGCAGTAAGCAAATCTTCCATTCCCCATCAGGTGTTAATGAGGCAGGATGAGGATGTGTGAAGCAAGGCTGGTCCACACTCTGGATCCCTAGCTCTCTTTCCATCAGAGAAATTCAATGCAAAGCTGAGCCTCCATTCCTACCCAGCATCAGAGAGGTGGTAGGAGGTGGCAAGAGGCAGGACTATGAGACAATGGACATCCCTGTCCTCTTCTCTGGTGTCAAGAGGGCCAAGGAGAGCTGTGTTGATGGCTCAACTCAAGGCCATGCCCTTTCTCTGGGGAGGTGTCACTGGGCTGAGGGGAAAAATGGATTGCCACCCTTTTGTCTGCAGCAAGGCATCCTAGCCAAGGGCTTTAGCTGGGATCTTGTCAGCAGGCCCCCGTAGGAAGCCCAACATACACATTAACTCAGCCCCCAAACTACATCTCAACAGGGAGACTATCTGATAAATGAAAATTAAATAGATCTAGAGTTTCATGATATCTAAAATTCCATGATATAAAACAAAACAAAAAAATCACTGGTCACACCAAAAACCAGGAAAATCACAACTAGCACAAGAAAAGGTAATCAGCAGGTGTACACACCGAAGTTAATGAAATGTTAAAATTATCTGACCAAGATTTTATAGAAGTCATCCTAAAAATGATTCAGTAAACAGTTATGAACTCTGTTGAAACAAATGAAAGACATAGGAAGTTCTAGCAAAGAAACAGAAGCAACACAGAATGTAAATAACAGAAATGAAAAGCTCAGTGCGTGGGTTTGATAGTGAATGGAGACGACAAAGGATAAAACTGGTGAACTTGAGGACAGATCAGTATAATTTTCCCATTCTGAGCAACAGAGGGGAAATGGAGTGGGGGTTAAAAAAAAAAAGAAGAAGGAAAAGGACAGTCTCAGGAACCTGTAGGACAGTGGAGAAAGAGCTAATATTTTTATCATTGTAGTTCCCAAATGAGATGAGAGAGAAAGTATTCAAAGAAACTATCACTGGAAACTTTCCAAATTTGGAAAAAGACATAAACTATACATTCAAGAGTCTGAGAGAATCCCAAATAGAATAAACTAAAAGAAATCCAGAAAAAAGACATAGTATATAAACTTCTGAAAATGAAAAAGAAAAAATCTTAAAAACATGTAGAAGCCCAGTGTGGTGGCGCATGCTTGTAATCCCAGTACTTGGGAGGCTGAGACCGGAGGATCCAGGTTCGCGGGCAGCCTCAGCTATTTAGTGAGGCCCTCTGCAACTTAGTGAGACCCGGTTTCAAAATAAAGAATAAAACAATAGGGCGGGGGTGTAGCTCAGAGGTAGATTACCCCTGGGTTCAATCCCGGTACCGTGAAAAAAAAAAAAAAAAAACATGTAGAGAAAATGACACATAACAGGTTTCTCATCTTAAACCAGAGAAGACAGAAGGATGTGAAATAGTATTTTTCAAATACTGAAAGAAAAGAATTGTCTACTTCAGATTCTATATCCAGCAAAAATTATCCTTCATTAACAAAGAGAAAATAAAGATACCTTCAGATGAAGGAATGAGTTCTGTTGCTAGCAAAGAATGGCTAAAGAAAGTTCTCTATACAGAATAGAAATGATAATAGTGGAATTTTAGAAAGGAAAAGAATGGGAATGGGTAAAAATAGCTTAAAGGAAAAATGGGTAAGCATCGTAGACTATCCTTCTCATGAGCTTCTTATATCCTATTTGATGCTTGTGGCAAATATTATAAACTATCTGATGTGATCAATATACGTAAAGGAAGTAAAGACAATCATATTTTCAAAGTAGGAAGGTAGAAGAACCTAAAAAAAGTACACTTTCTAGCCTCTGCCTGAGGTAGAAAAATGTAGTTGCTACCAGGGGATTAAAGTTGCATATGCAGATTATATCATAAAGTTCAACCACTAAGAAAAGTAAACAAAGCTATATACTCAAAAACACTATAAATAAATCAAGGTGGAAGGAATGGATAGATGAATTAATTAATGAATGAAAATTAGTTTTCAGGAACAGCTAATAACAGCTTGTTTTCAACAATAAACGTAATTTTTTTCAAACCATCACAATTATATGTCACAATAATCAAAGGATCTTTTGTAAGTCATCAGATTAGGTGATGAAAGTTTTTAATCACAAAAATGTGTAAAGTCAGTGTAAATGAAAGATGAAACAAATCCAGCTGTGGCAAAAGCAGAAAGCCCGGACATTTCACCACCATCGTCATGTCCTCGGCTCATCATTTCATTCAGTTACATTTGTTTTCAGATTCACTGCCTCTAATCTGATCCAAAGCAGCTGCTTTCCCACAAGCAGGCTTATCTTTTTTAGGCATGGAGAATAAAATGGGGTTAAAAATGCAACCAGAGACAGCCCCACCTCCACAAAGTTTCAGTCAGAGGAGGGTACTTGCAGCGCCAGAAGCTCATAAAGTTGGTCTGGAGGCAGGATTATCTTGTCCTCTCAAGACAGAAGTCATTAGAAGAGGCGGAGGGCTACTGCTCAGACATCTCCACGATGAGCAAGTGCCAGGCACCCTTCACTGTCCTTGGCTGTGAGGAACTCTTCAAAGCTGACCACGAGGCATGTGGGTCCTGGCCGAGGTCAGCTCTGCTGATGCTCAGCCATGACCCCTCATCCACAGGGACAGAGAAAGAGGCCCCTCATTTGCAGTGGGAGATCAAAGCCCCAGTTTTCCTGTTATTACCCCTCTTGGCCCTGAGCGGAGGAGGCTGCCTGGGCTGGATGATAAGGGGGAGGGGCACAGAGGAGGAAGGGCCTCTTAGCACCGTGTAAATCATTACTAGCTCCTCAATGAGTACTTTGCTGATGTAGCACTGGCCAGGTGGCTAAGAAATATCAAGCCCACGGCCCCCACCACAGCTGCCTTCAGTAACATAGCTGAGGAATGCAGGGTACTGAGAGGGACGAGGTAATGAGATGGACAGAGAATCTGCCTCTTCAGGCCTCTCCTCCAGCCTCTCTTTCACTCATTGCTCAGCTGTCAGAGCAAAGGTCGGGAGGAGAAGAAGGGGCAACCTGGGGCCGACCTACTTTTTCTCAGAGATTTGCCTCCTCCTGTTTTGACATCAGCCTCACAGCCTGCGAGACAATGTCTTCTGAACCTCCAGGTGTGGATGTTGCTCACTCGGGCTCTGTTCTGCTCCGGACTCACTGAGCATTTTAGTTTGCCTGGAACTCTCCCATGGTCCATGGCCCATAGCCCAGGAAACCTCTCATGCGGGAAAACTCGGGACAGTCAGTCATCCCAGCTGTGGAGCAGCAAGATGGCACAGCTGACTGTTGTTTTGAAAAGCTGACCATAGTAGGTTGAATGATAGCTCCAAAACTATAAGGCTATGCCCCAAATCCCAGAACCAGTGACCAAAACCTTATTTGGAAAAAAGGGTCTTCATAAGATGCTATAAGAATCTCGAGATGAGCTTATCCTAGATGTAGAGCAAGCGCCCAGTCCAAGGACACCTGTCCTTATAAGAGATAGAAGAGGAGACACAGGCACAGAGAAGGTGATGTGAACAGGCAGCGATTGGAATGATGCCAGCACTCATCAGGAGCTGAAAAAAGAAAGACAGAATCTCCTACAGGGAACACAGCACTGCTGACTCCTTGACTCAGTCTGTTGGTCTGCAGAACTGTGAGAGAATAAATTGCTGTTGTCTTAAGCCACCTAGTTTGTAGAATTGGTCATGACAACCAAGGAAAATAATACAGAGATTGTGCCCCCTGAGGCTACAATAAGTTCAGATTTCTCAATGAGGACAGTGGATGGCTGGCAGGTAGAACAGATAAAGTATGCAGTCAATTAGGCTGAGAAAGAGCTTTGGAATGAATCCTTGGGAATCATCAATGAGTTCTGTAGATTGATTGCTTTGATGAACACTGGTTACATGCAAATTTACCTTAGGGTAGGGTAAAAAATATACATAATATTGTTTTGCCCCCAAAGGACATTTGACAATAGTGTGTGTGTGTGTGTGTGTGTGTGTGTGTGTGTGTGTGTGTTTTGACTATCTCTAATTTGAAATCCTCTAATGCTCTCAAATGGATTTTGGGTTTTTGAATTAGGGATGTTCAACCACTAAGGTCTATGCAAATATTCCCAAACCTCAAAAAACTCCAAAATCTGAAATCCGGTCCCAAGTATTTTGGATAAGTGAGACTCAGCCAGATTTTCTCTGTTGGGCTTTCCAAGGAGCATATTAGCAAATGTAGTCACTAGCTACATTGGCTCCATATGAAGATGTTGTCACAGATCATCCATGAGTTTCCTCAAGGACTCCTACTTTTCTGTTATCTATCTATCATCTATCTATCTATCTATCTATCTATCAGTTCTCATTTCTTGACCATGCTGACAGAGGATAGGAGAATGTCTACAGAAAAGCATTTTTTTAAGTACATCTATTACCCTGGAGAGGAATTAATCACTCTAAATAGACCTCTCAACTCAAGAATTGAATTCTAACCTTGATCCTATTGAAATTTGGATCCTATTTTCAATTTGATCCAATTGAAACCTTGATCCTATTGACAATTCTTCCTTGTGCAGGTCTGTCCTCCACACTGTGGGATGTTTAGCAGCAGTATTGGTCTCCACTCAGTCAACAGTGATTTCAGTATTTTTCTATCTCTCTGTCTTTTTTTTTTTAATCTTTGGTGGTATGGATTGAACCCAAGAGAATTCTACCTCTGAGCTATACCCCAAGCCCTTTTGATTTTTTTATTTTGAAATAGGTCTTACCATATTGCTGATGTTCTTACTAAGTTTCTGAGGCTGGCCTTGAACCTGAAATCCTCCTGTCTCAGCCTCTCAAGTACTGGGATTACAGGCATGAACCACTGTGTCTGACTAGTAATTTCAGTTCTAACACCAAAAGCATTTCCTGATATTGCCAAATGTCCCCTAGGGGTGGGGGAACTGCTCCTGTTTGAGAACTGCTCTAACTTTCTCATAAGTACATTGGAGAAGGAAAAAACAGCTTATCTTTCTATCACCTTGAAAGTTACTAAGAATCCTGTCTGTAGGGGATAACCTAATGTTTCAGTTAGTATTCTTACTGCTATGACCCCAAATATCTGATGGCCACAACTTACAGGAAGGAAAATTTATTTGCTCACAGTTCTGGAGGTTTCAGTCCATGTTAGACCAGGTCACATCTGTGGAGCTTAGGGCATGGTGGCAGGAAGCAGAGAGAGCAAGGGCAAGGGGGCAAGGGGCATTTATAATCCCCAAGGCCACACACCCAGTGTCCTACCTCCTCTAGCCATACCCACCTGCCTACGTTACCATCCACTGATGAGATTGGAACCATCATAATTCAATTATATCACCTCTGAATATTTTTGTCAATACATGAGCTCTTCCAGGAGACATTCTACATGCAAACCATAACACCTAATATAGGACTAGGGTGAGTGGGAGGTACATATTACAACAAAATGTTCAACTGTATCCATTAAGATAGTTCCATTCTGAACCCATTACCCATCTTTCCACCGTGGCACCCAGGATTCAGTGAGCAAACAAATCACCCGTCTGTATGATCTGAGCTTTCTCTGATTGGACAAAGGTGTTCTACCTCTAGGAAGTGCTATAGTGCTTTCTCCCAAGAGAAACATTTTATGTGACTAGCAAATTACATTCTGAAATTGAGCTGGTCCATTCTTTATGAATGCCCCACTGCAGATTATCAGTACCAGGAACTATATTATATAAAGGAAAGAGTCTTCTCTCACCATGCAAAATTTTCTTTCCCCACCAAATTGTCTTTATTTGAATCAACAGATAATAGATAATTGAATCCCACAGGTAAAAGTAAAATCTAATTTTAGTCCTAAATACTAAGTCAAATTACATTCTGAAATTGAGCTGGTCCATTCTTTCTGAATGCCCCACTGCAGATTATCAGTACCAGGAACTATATTATATAAAGGAAAGAGTCTTCCCTCACCATGCAAAATTTTCTTTCCCCACCAAATTGTCTTTATTTGAATCAACAGATAATAGATAAATAATTGAATCCCACAGGTAAAAGTAAAATCTAATTTTAGTCCTAAATACTAAGTCCCAAATACATACTTTCTCCTACCACCACTAATTAGGGCAATGCCCAAATGGGACATGAACAGCTTTTCCCTTTTCTGTTTTTCATTTTACAAGCCTTATTCCAATGACTGATAGAGTTATTCTGTGAAATGGCAAAACACAAATAGAGTTTTAAAAATTAAAAAGAGATAGGAAGTAGGGAGGAAAAGAAACAAAGTGCTTGGATAATTTGCAATGTGATTAATCAGTTCTTGAATAATTGAGACCTACAGCTGCGGAAACATAAATAATAGTGATTGAAGGAGGGAAAAAGAGGTAGGCACGGTGAAATGAGGAGGCCAGGAGGTCCTCTGGAGGAGACCTTCTCGGAGACGGATGGGATGTTCAGGTATGACACCTGCCTTGCATCAGTGGAATCTGAGAAAGAAAATTTACATTAGGAAAATAAATACAGGACTAATAAATAATCCCTTTCTCAGGTAACTGGCTTCCCATAATTGTAGTGATCACTGAAGAGAGGAAATAAAACTGAAAATCACCACCGAAGTTGCCAAAACCCCAGCCAGAATAAAATAAAGTCAGATGGCATGGAAGTCTTGCATGCCTGAATGAAAAATGACTAAATAAAACCAAATTTTGTCCCACAAGAATAATGGATAAAACTTTTAACCAATTAGGGAAACTCCATCATGATCGAATATGGGCCACGTAATTATTACATGGAACAGTAAACATTTTAATTATATAATTAGAGACAAATGTAAGGGTTTTGTTTTCATCTTTTTGTATGCTTGTATTTTGCTGCTTTCATGGTCAGCAGCCTCATGTAGTGATTTAATTACCTCCAAGTCAGTCAGTTAAGCTTGCTGTCTAAAAACTGCCTTTTCATAATGCCCTCAACTGACCTGAAGTGAAACTCAAACTCACCCTTTGTGCCCAGAGTTTTCCTGACAACAAAAGAGGTATTCGTTCTCCTTTCCCCAGATACCAGCCCTGGGCTTGTTTCCCAGTCTCTTCTCCTCCTCCCTAAGTCTCCTTCCTCTCCGGGTTCCTTGCCCTTACTCCACCCTCTAGCTCATTCTCCACCCTCCCCACCCGCTCACACAAGGGAAGGAATGCCAAGTCCGCCATCTTGTTTCTCTTGGTTATCACAGAAACCAGAGTGTGGGGTCGGCTTGCATCTGGGTGCATAAAATCCCTGCCTCTGTCAGCTCTGAGCTTGACTGCTGCAATGCTTCAAGTGCTTCCTCAGGTCTCATGATCATGTTTTGGAGTCCTAAGTAAGAATAGGAATCAGAAACACCACCTGATAGAAAGAGCTGAGCAGTCACAGGGCCTGTTAGACGAGCTAGAATTAGGCCAAGGAGTCTTCAAATTCTCTCCTGTGATTCAGAGCCTACAGAAAAGGGCCCTAAGAGATAGGATGGATTCTCTAGCATGTCTTTACTGGCATTTTCTCTGTAAGTCACACTGCACAGTGACACATACCAAGATTAGAGTAAATATGAAAGACACTTGATAATTTGAAGGTAAAAACAGTGCTTAGGACTTTTTACCTCCAGTCCACACACTGGACCTCAATTGCTTTGCTGCTTCATCCAAATTCTCTATTAGGAGCTCTATGTACAAATTCCAGAAATTTATCCTAGTCAAACATAGCAATGTATCATAATACGGAAAATCTAATGGTAATGAGTGCTATGGGGCATTAGTATAGGAGGGGAGAAAGGCAACATCAAGATTTTTTCTTAAACTATTGAGATACGCTAGGAGATATGGGTTATCACTCTGAATGTTTCCTTTTTTCAGTTAAATATATTTGGTTTCTGTTGGTGAGAGTCTAAGAAAACATCTCGCGTAATGGGACTGAACAACTGATACTGAAATCTTTACACTTAGAATCCAAAACGAATACATAGCATCTGGTTCAAGGGTATCCCTCAACAACCTTGAACTATCGCCTCCCTCAAACAGAAGATATTCCATGATTGGTATAATACCTTGACCCCGCAATGGTTTTTAAACACAGTACCACTAACTGAACTGTGCTGTTGTTTCTACCATCACTTCTTATATAACTTCTACAAATTGCTTCCATAACTTACTTCGTAGAATAAGCAGTAGGTGGGTACACTTGTTCATTATTCTCAGGAGCAGCTCACATGTGGGGCAATATCCTTACTGTGACTAAAGACAAACTTTTGTTCTTCAAAGAGATTTGCAGGATTTCAAGTCCTTTGACTTGCTTCTGTGACTCTATTTCTTCAGTTGTAAAAAGATCTATTAAGATCTGATAAAAAGAAGAAAGGGATTTAAGTAATTCCATAGCATTTTTAGGTGAAAGAAAAGTTTGTGTTTCTATGGAGATTACTTATGGAATTTGTGAAAACTGTAGAAGCTACTTCTCTGTTGGTTTAAATGGATTCTTATTTCATGTGTTTCATATTCAAATACTGGCAGGATGAATTCTTAGGGACACTTTCTACACATTTTTTTCAGTACAGTGGTTTAAAATGTTCAATTTTGCCGGGCGTGGTGGCGCACGCTTGTAATCCCAGTACTTTGGGAGGCGGAGACCGGAGGATCCGAGTTCGCAGCCAACCTCATCGCGCATGCGCGGGCGCGCGTGATTTATCTCTCCTCTCTCTCCTCTCTCTCTCTCTCTCTCTCTCTCTCTCTCTCTCTCTCTCTCTCTCTTTCTCTCTCCCTAGTGAGGCCCTCTGCAACTTCGTGAGACCCGGTTCCAAAAATAAAGCATAAAAAAATAGGGCCGGGGGCGTAGCGCGGAGGTAGAACGCCCCTGCGTTCAATCCCCGGTACCGCAAAAAAATAAATAAAATAAAATAAAATAAAATAAAATGTTCAATTTTTAATTGTTTAAAATAGTTCAATATTAAAAATAGGTTAATACATTATTTGTATTCAAATAATTTCAAACAAATATGGCCTTGCCAATTGCATTACAATTGTTATTGCAGTAATAGAGAATATTTAGTTTGTACTTAATCAATTACAAAATGCTACTTAATGGTTTGTATTAGCTACTTGAGGTGGTGCAATAAGAGTTTATTTGTATGTACTTACCTTTGAATATCCAGTCATATGGCAATCCCTTTCTACCAAATGCTACTAAGTATTCATCTGTTGTCTCTACTATTTGAGTTAGAAAAAGTGGTACAAAGATTCCTATTGCAGGTACAAGATGTGCATATTTTTGGATTGAAATAGCTAAAATCAGCACTGCACTGACCCAGGGAGACAGGACCATGAATTTCAATTTTTAGATTTCAGTTACTATTACTTGCAAAAGAATTAAGCTTAAAAGATATTGTAGGTTTTTCAATTGGCGTGTATTAGTTTTGTAAAGGATTAATGGATAAATACATTGGAAAAAATAAATTAAAAGAGTATTCAAATGATCAACAACCAGACTCTACTGGTTCATCTACCTCTCCAGTTTCACTTCCTTCCCTTCTACCTCCACACACCCTCCTGGCCATCCTGGACTGGCTGGCCTTCCCTGTGTGCACCAGGCACCCCATGCCTGCCTGACATTGCTCATTGTGCACTCAATGTGTTAGTTGGCTTTCTGTCACTGTGACAAAATACCCAAGATAAAAAACTTAAAAGGAGGAAATGTTTATTTTTGGCTCATGGTTTCAGAGACTTCAATCCATGGCCACTTGGCCACATTGCTTTAGGCCTGCAGTAGCACAGTATATTATAGCAGAAGCACTGGGCAGAGAAATGGCCAGAAAGCAAAAAAGAGAGAATTTAGAGGGGAGTGTCATACACCTGTTATCGCAGAACTCAGGAGGCTGAGACAGGGGATTGCAAGTTCAAGTCCAGCCTCAGAAACTTATTGAGACTCTCAGCAACTTAGTGAGTGTGAGACCCTGTTTCAAAATAAAAAATAAAAAGGGCTGGGGGTGTAGCTTGGAGGTAGAATGTCCCTGGGTTCAATTCCCAGTCCAAAAAAAAAGGGCATGGGGTACCAATATCTCCTTCAAGGGTACCCCAAATGACCTCATTTCCTTCCACTAGGCACTAGGTCCCATCTCCTAAAAGTTTCACCACCTTCTAATACCAGGCATGGCTTGTCACTAAGTCTTTAACAGATGGTCATTTGAGGGATATTCCTGATCCAAACTATAGCACGCATGCTGGCCCCTCTGCCTCAAAAGCCATCCCCTCTGTCTCCTGATGAAATCACTCATCCTTCAAGACCCAGCTCTGTAGAGTTGTCCTTGACTACTAGGGCTAGCCAACCTGAGGCCCGTAGAGCATGTCACCCCCATCCTGCGCCCACAGGCTCTGGGATCCTATTTCTCTTGTGCAATTTCCCCATGCTGGACTCCTTAAAGCTAAGTCCATTTCTCATTTCAATCTATTTTCCAAGACCTCCCCCACAGGCTAGAACATGAGAAATCTCAAAAATATGAGTGATGCGATTTTAAGAAGCATCTAGCTTAAAGTCCTAGTCGGTTCAGGCGGTTAGAGCAAAATCCCATATATTTGGTTGCTTAAACAACAGACATTTATTTCTGGAGACTGGGAAGATGGAGATCAAAGTGCTGGCAGATTCCAGTCCTGGGGAGGGCTCTCTTCCTGGGGTGCAGACTGCTGCCTTCTTGCCGTGTTCTCACATGGTGGAGAGGGCAAGCTTGGCTTGTTCTTCCTCTTCTTGTAGGGGCACTAATCCCACAGTGCAGGTTCTACACATGTGACCATGTCTTAGCCTAAGTTCCAAAGGCTTCACCTCCTAATACCATCACATGGGGGGGTTAGGATTTCATTACAAATTTGAGGAAGATGCAAATATGCAATCCATAACACTTACCTTCTTCAATCACTCCTCAGAAAAGTATTGCTGCATATCATTGCTGTGTCAAAGTATTATTGCTACTACTATAATTTCACAATTCCCTAATCATTAGAAATACTTTAAATATATACTCAAAAGTAATAAAACAATTACTTAATAACATTGAAAATAAAAGCAAGCACAACTTTGCCAAAAAAATTTAAAGGAATAAGAATAAATCATTAAACTGGCCTGTAAGAAGTGTATAATATTTTCAAACCTGAAGTTTGCATGTAATAGAAATTGCCAGTCTTTGAAAGCAAATTGTTATGGGGGATTGGGAAACTAGGTAAGATTATTTAAAGCTCCTTTTTAAAAAAAAATAAGGCACAAGCAACACCAAAAACTGGAAAGGAATCCTAAAGCTTTCACCTTATACAAGGCCTTTTTATCCCTCTTCTTTACAAAGTGATTTGGCAATTAGTCCCCTCGGAAAGAAAGAACTTGTGACCGACCAATCTATGTTCCAGGGATAAAACTAGAAGGCAGTGTTTACACCTTAACCAGTCAGAGACCCGAAGGGAGGAGAATGGTAGAATTCAGTAAAATAAACCAGCTTCTAGCTATTGCCTGAATGCAATGGTGTTTACAACCTGTTTGTGTGAAATAGGTCTCATCCATGTAGTAGGAGTCAAGTTCATTTGCTGCCTGAATTGATTTTTTAAGTGACCTATGTAGCATCCGCTGCACAGGCCTCTTGATTCCTCAGATGTGTGTCTTAGCTCCTGGGACTCCCTGCAACATTATGCCTTCTCTTCCTAACCCCTCCCGCCTCTTATTGTGTCTGAAAATGTCCTTGTTATCCCTCCAGAACATAGTTTTCTCCACTGCGATGGTTAACTGTAGGTGTCAACCTGGCTAGGCTACAGTATCCAGATATTTGGTCAAACGTCAATCTAGATGACCCTGTGAAGGTCATTTTTAGATGAGATTCACATTTAAATCAGTAGACATCGAGCAATGCAATAACCCTCCATAATGTGGGCGGACCTCCAATCAGTTGAGGGCTCAGAGGAAAGACTGAGCTCCCCTGAGGAAGAGGGAACTCCCACCAGCTTCCCTGTGGACTAAGCTGCAGCCATAGATCTTCCCTGGGTCTCCACTTCCTCACCAGCTCTGCAGAATTCAGACTTGCCAGTTGCCACAATCACATGGGCCAGTTCCTTAAAATAAATCTCTCTTTCCTGCTCTTTCTCTCTCCACACACACATACACACACACTATTTGTTCTGTTTCTTTGGAGAATCTAATATCCTCACTTAAAACTCCTTTTTTTAGTTCTTCTTTTTTAATTACACTATTCTTTCTTTCTTTTTATTTATTTTTCTTCTTTTTTTGTGATACTGGGGGTTTGAACTCAGGAGCATTCTACCTCTGAGCCACACCCAGCCCTTTTTATTTTTTTATTTTGAAAGAGGGTCTTGCTAAGTTGCTGAGGCTAGTCTAGCAGCTGAGATCCGCCTGTCTCAGCCTCCAAAGTACTGGGATTATAGGTGTGCACCATCATGCCTAGTTACACCATTCTTAATCCCTGGCCTTACAACTATGCATGTTCTCATTGGTTCTTGAGCTTCCAGAAGGCAGCACCTGAGTCTTGGTCCCCTTTGCCTCTCTTATAGCATTAGTACAGTATCTGGCATGCAGTACATGCTTAAAATGCAAGTGATATAAATTTAATAGAATGGAAAGAAAGAAATAATATAGATTTGGTGTCAATTGACAACCTGGTTCTTCTGCTTTTCTAAAAGGTACAAACATAGTAACATAAACTCACCATTCAGACTGATGTCATGGAAATCTCTAATATCTGTGGTCTTCAAGTATTCTTCAAAATAAAGTCATTGGAATAGACCAGAAGTTCTCAAACTATACTACAGGGGTTTCCTAATGGTTCCTCAAAGGAAAAAACCTGATGGAGTCCCAATTGGCCTATAGGTTCTGAATCTAATTCCTCCCCTTCCCCTTCTTTAGCAGAGATCCATTTTGATTAACTTCACAGGAATGTCCTTGAAATGTTCCCTTTAGAAAAACAAAAGGCCCAATTGCTTAAAATTTTTAAATAAAAAAGCAAAACATTTATTTATTTATTTATTTATTTATCTATTTATTTATTTATTTTTGCGGTACTGGGAATTGAACCCAGGGGCACTCTACCTCTGCACTACACCCCAGCCCTAATTTTAATTCTTTATTTTGAAACGGGGTCTCACTAAGTTGTGGAGGGCCTCACTAAGTAGCTGAGGCTGGCCGTCAACCTGCGATCCTCCTGTCTCAGCCTCCCAAGTACTTTTAAAAGACCACCAGGCTCACAGATCTCTCAGTTTCCTTCTTGTTTAAAAATTCTAAGATTGCTTTGCACCTGGTTTACAAGTTTAATTTAGCTTTTCTTCTGGAGAATTATTCTTGCCTGAAATATTTTAATCCAGGCTTGCTCAGACATGAGGCAGTCTGGGGTCTTATCAACAAGAGTGAGTGGGAACAGGGAGGTATTTGGAATTCACTTGGTGCTATGGTTTGAATGTGGGTTGTCCCCTCTGAAACTTGTGTTGAAGTTAGATTTCCAATGGAGTGGTGTTGAGAGGAGGTGGACCTGTTAGAGGTGTTTGGGTCACTGCACTGTCAAAAAGGGGATTAATGCTGCTCTCAGGAGACTGGGCTCATAGTTACAGAAGTGAGTGAGTTCTTAGTATCACAAAATGGATCAGATGCTGAGAGCAAGCTGTAGTAAAGTGAGGCTGGCCCTCCTATTCCATCCCTTCTGCATGTGCCCACTTGTCTTTCATCAGTGTCATGATGCAGCCAGAGGCCCTCACGAGAAGCTGAGCCAATACCAACACCATACTACTGGCCTTCCCAGCCTGTAATCCCAGTACTTGGGAGGCTAAGACAGGAGGATCGCAGGTTCAAGGACAACCTCAGCAACATAGCAAGACTCTTAGCAACCTAGGGAGACCCTGTTTCAAAACCAAAAATAAAAAGGGCTGGGGATGCAGCTTGGAGGTAGAGAGCCCCTGGATTCAATCCCAAGAACCACCAAAATAAATAAACCCTTATTCTTCATAAATTACTCTGTCAGGTATTCTGTTATAGTAACAGAAAATAACTAGTTGGTTAAGGGCAGAAAGATAGACCCATGAAGATAGCTGGATATTCCAGAGCACAGAGCCAAGAAGAAGTAGTTCAGACCAGTGTGACCACCCAACGAGATACACCCTTGGGGACCAAACCAGAAGAGGGAAGTCCCCTATTGGATCCCAATTTGGGAGAAAAAGCTGGATCTCAGACTCTGGATGGAGCTAGGAGATGGGACTGGCAAGAATATCATGAATCATTACCACACAGTCATGGCAGCTAAGACTTAAGAAAGGACTCCAGTACAAGAAAGGCACTGTAGGGCCACCAGGGGAATACAAAGCATGGTCCAGATAGGTGAGAGTCGAGGCAAAAGCAAGTAGACATGATACTCCTGGAAATCGCCCAATCTTTCTGGATTGTGAGATAAGACCATGTTCAGATACCACTAGAAAGTGAAATAAAGCCTCAGTTGGCCTTCTTTCTTCAACAAAAATTGGCTCTTGTAGGTTCAGACTAAGGATGAGCCAATTTTTGCTGAGAAAGGAAATCACAGAGAATATTTTTAAATGAGTGGTGGATGATAGTATCCAGAACATGGAAGACATCCTCCCACCACATGCTGAGCTAGTCAGGCCACATCTGAGTATTGGTTCCAGCACGCCTGCAATTGGCCTGAGTGGTTTTGCTGAAGTAAGAGATATATCTACACAGCACCGACTCCAGGTCAAGGCATGAAATGTGCTGAATAATAGTGTTGCTTTGTAATCACAAATCCAAGGGATGTTTAGGGGTTTTTACCAGCTTGTAAGCGTTGTTTATTAATAACATTGAGATCAATTATCAGTACCTGATCTCGGTGAAATCCTCAGAGGGTTTTGTCATTGGATCAGGTTACATAGCAAGAAACATACTTACATGACCAGGAAGGTATAAGAATCCCCAGACACAAATGCATTTTGAGTTTCCTGGTTCTGAGGTGTTATTTGTACATATGTTCTGAACAGAAAGCTTGTCTAGTATGACTTGTCCAGAGGGAGGATAATGAGAAGTTGGCCCAGACTCTCCAGACTCTTGCTGCGAGGGGACCTTTGGTTGTGCTGTGTATCTTTTATGTTATTGCTATGCTGTATCTTTTTGCCTACAATAAAGATTCATAAGCACTATCCTTCCAGGTTCTGTGAATCTCCTTCAGCAACGGAACTCTGTGGCTATCACCATTATCACACCTGGGAACCAAATTTTAATAGAAATTGAATCCAAAATGGAGACTAAAATGTAGGCTAATCTGAAACCGTGTCACATAATGAAGAACTGAAAGAAGTAGAGAGGCTTCATCGGGGGAAAGATCTGGAGAATTATGCTATGTAGCTACATTTTGTCTATCTCTCCTTCAACTTGTAGATTGTATTATTAATTTTTTCACATATCTCCAAAAGGCAAAACATGGAGGTAGAATGATAGTACTTGAAGGCATTTAAATGGAAGAATGGCATAATTAACAATGTTGGGTGGTTTTACAAGATTCTAGAAGGTTTGAGAGACTGCATGACGACATTTTAGATATGTGTAGATAGTATTATTTTCTTCATTTTGAGATTAGACACAATAATTTCTACATTGCCTTCTACAATATAATATTTTATAATTCTAAGATGTTAGAGTATATAGATTAGAAAAGCCTGTATTGCAATAAGGTTAAGATCCATAAACTTTGTTTCTTGTACCTTTACTAAGTCTTCTTTATCCCATATGTCTGATATCATTGTGCACTGTATACACCACACCCCCACTTCCTGCCTCTTGGCAAAAATAGGCATCCAAGATTCAACTAATGTCTTAAAACAAAAATCAAAGCCTTATTTCCCACAGATTTGCTTGTGATTATTACAAGAAGGTAAAACGGGCAACTTTACTAGAGAATTAGCATTACCTCCAGGCGGGCTGTGGAGAGCTGAAATGATGCCTTCAGGAAGCAGATATGACGAGAGAGTGTTGGGCATATTCCAGGGGCACCAGGGGGAGAGAATTAGGTGCCTGCCAGCAAAACCCACTGCCCATCACCTATCTAAGGCCCAGAGTACCGGTCTGGTTCCTTGAGGAGCATAGTACACCAGTGTAGCCCACTGTAGCCAGAAAACGAGGATCAAAAACAGCTAGCCAGGCTGCAAAGAGGTTTCCTGAAGGGGAGCCTGCTCTAACTGCCCTCAAGTGCAATGGTCTACACTGCTGGGAAGGGGAGGGAGTAGTAGGGGTGGGAGACCCGTGCCCATCAGCATGCAGTTCAGAAACTAGATTTTTACGGGGAGGTAGGAGGGGAAGCCACCAGCAACAGCCTGAGTCCTGGGAGCTGAGAATATTTTTGAAAAGTTGATTCCAAAGGAGAGGCCAGAGGATGGTGGGACCAAACATAGGCCAGGCCTCAGGATAGTCAACCCTAAGAAATGGATCTGGGGAGGCCCAAGACTCTTGGAAAGGGGAAAGAAGCTTTCCCAGCAGACTGATGGCTGCGTGGCTGTAGGAGGGAACCAGGAAGGTGCCAAGTGAGCTCTGGCAGCCAGCTCCCGCGTTCCGACTCCCATGGTAATCCAGGAAATAATCCTGGACTTCTCTCCTCAAAACGACTTCAGAGTAAAACAGAGTTGGCCCAATTGGTTTCTGTTTCATCCCCAAAGGTAGCCTCCTGTCCAATCGAGTATTCGCGCAGCCTCTCTTCAGGAGGCCTCCCTGCAGGAAGCAAGTCTTTGAAGGGAGCTGGGGAAGAGGTGGGCAGCCCCCCTTCTTCTAGCATGGCCGTCCATCATGGCCTAACACTTCATAAATAAACCAAAGAGGAAAACTTTCCTCAGTCACAGCTAAGCCAGGGAGGTGTATATAGCTTTAACAGATCCAGGACACTTATCTCAAGCCGGGAGTGTAATTTCATGGTAATAATTTGCGTAAAGTGTTGCTGATTGCTTCCTACTTCTCCCCTGTTAATGACTTTTGCGCCTTTCCAGTGTTCTTTTATATGCACTGCTCTCCCAATTACCCTACAGGAGGCTGTTAGGCTGCTGGAACTATACTGGATGCCCCCAAGATCTGAAAAGTCTCTTTCATACAGGTTCCTCCTATTCTGGGGGAAAAAATAGTTCTTTAACTTCTGCCAATACATTGCTCCATCTCAGTTACTGCTGCTCCTGCAGCACATGGCAACTGAGTAAAGGTAATTTGCTGTTCATAAATTTCCCGGTCACCAAGACCAGCTTGAGAGAGGTGGTGGGGACCGTCTCCATCGGAGGCATAAAATAGTATGTCTCTTAGGACAGGTGTGCAGTGTCGAATGTGGTCTGAGGGTCATTGAGCATCTTTACAACTTTCATTTTTAAAGGGATTTGTGCTTTCACATTTTGGGAAAGTACTTTCTTCCCCTACTGGGAATGATTTTAAATTGGAGCAATGAAGTAGTTTTCCCCATATTTTATGGAGAAAAAAATAAATAAATAGCATGTTCCTCATATCATCGGGGAACACAATGTTTGACGATGCCAAGAAGTAAGAGGCACACACAGCAGATTACCAGTCCTGCTTGCCCCACCTCATCCTGCCATCCCGCCCTGTTTCAAAGCATCTGTCCTTCCCATTTACTCTCCATCTTCCAGCCCTCGCCATCCATCTTCTCCTTCCTGTAGATCTCCCTCCTATATATGCATCTTCTCCTTTCTTTTGTAGGCTGCCTGCCCATCTCACCTCACTTTAATTCTTCCAGAGGCAGAGGGGGACAGAAAGCAAACCCGGAGAGCTCCTCGGGTTCCAGGGCCCAAGTTCACGGTTTCAGCGTGAAGGTGAAGGCGAGTGTGAATGAGGAACTGAATAGAGATCCGAGATACCGCACGTGAGTGCGTCAGCAGCACGGTGACAATGCGCCTTAATCCCTCAGTGACAAACCCACCTAAGGAAAGGGACACCTGAAACCACACCAGGAAATACTTGTGCAGGAGGAGGGAACTCGATCCCCACAGCATTTCTCAGTCACTCAGATTCTAATTAAAAACAAGGACAAGTCCTAACTCCAGTCATCCTGAAATGTAGCATAGGAAGAATTTACCAGGCTGTCTTCCCAGAATTCCTTTCTCTTCTTTTTGGTCCACTTTCTGGGGAGATTTCTCCTTAGATTCCCACCTTTTCCTTTCCTTTCCTTCCTTTCTTTCTTTTTTTCACGTGTGTGTTTTGTGTGTGCATGTGTGTGTCTTCAGTGTGTGTATGTGATGTGAACCTGCAATCCTCCTGTTTCAGCCTCCCAAGTACTGGGATTACAGGGGTGTACCACCATGCTGGCCTACACTTTCCTTTGCCATATCCTTCCTGTTAGGAAAGTTCCTTCAGCAGCCATAGGCTGCTCCCCTGGTTCGTTACATATTCATAAAACAATCGTCTTCACCATGTATAGATTTCATTCCCTCCTTCTTCCAGCACACATGCATAAGGTGCTTGCCATGTGCTACATATTATTCTAGGTGCTGAGGTCCATCAGTGATTCCTGCCTTCATGGGGCTTACATTTTAAGCTTGTGTTGTGGGCAGAGGACAATAAACATAAATTACCTGCATGTGAGAAGGCAATAAATGCTATTAAAAAGTTGAACCAAGTATTGTGTGTATATATGTCACTATCACTATGATTTATATTATGATGTGAGACTATAACTATAATGTATCAATAAAAGTTTTTTTTAAGTTGTTGAATAGGGTGAATAGGGAAGCAAGTGGCGGTATGGATAGGGAAGTCAGAGTAGACTTTATCCAGGAAGAGATATTTGAGCCAAGACTTAATGAAGGTGAGGGAGTTATCCAAGCAGACACTGGGAAAGAGCTAGAGCAAGGTCTAGAGCTGGGGCAGGACTGAGTAGGAGGAGAAAGTAGGAGGCAATGAAGTCAGAAGATGATGGGAGCTCTCCAGGCCCTTGTATGACTTGGGCTTTTATTCAGTGCAAAATGGAGAGCCCTTTGAAAGTTGTGAACAGAGGAGCTGAGTGGCCTGACTTCCAGTTTAACAGGGTCACTCTGGCCTACCCGTTGAAAATACACTGTGTGCGTGTGTGTGCACGCATCTGCATGTGTGAGCATGCACATGTGTGTTGGGGATGGGGAGGAAGCACGGAGAAAAGTTAAGAGGTCAGTTAATCCATACGAGAGATTTCAGAAGCTTTGCCAGAGTGGTACAGTGGAGGTCATGAGAAGACATCAGATTCCAGATTCTGAAAGCACGCTCCCCTGTCCGCATGTGTAGGTGAGGTTTCTGTGAGGTCTGTTAGGTGCATATCCTGCAGCTTATTGGATTAAAATGTACTCTCCTTTGTTGTGATCTCTTTGGGGCCAGCTTGGAGAAAGAGAAACCAATAGTGCAACTGTTTTGATACGGAATATTGACAAGTGTCTTAAAAATAAAGAACCGATTCTCCCTCCCAAAAAATCTGAAAGCAGAGCTGGTAAGATTTCCTGCTGGGTGGGTTGCAAGATGAGAGAGAAAGAAGACTCAAGGATAGCACAGAGTTTTTTGCCTAAGCAATTGTAAAGCTGGAGTGGCCATCTCCTGAGATGGGGAAGATGGCAGATACAGAAGCTGGAGAATAGAGATTAGTTCAGTTTAACACACATCGGGCTTAATAGATTCCTATCATTCCATAATGACTACCACATATTGTAATAATATTATGTGCCATCTTAATATTTTACAGATTCTAAACATTGCAATTCACACTTTGTGCATGGCTTGGAAAACTAAGAAGTCAGGAAGATTAAAGTTGGCTCTCAGAGGCAGCCGAGGATCTGCAGATGGTGACTCTATGCATTAATCTTATCAGTACATTAAGAAAGTACACTAACTCTTTTGGAGGAAGCCACTGGATGTTAGACAAATTCCTTGCTTGAGGAAATTGTCGGGCTTGTTCTGATGAATGTGATTTCTTTATCCCCTCTCCCCCCTGCCAGTCTCACAGGATTTCCTGTGTACAGAGCATATTAGAGATAACGACAACACGCCATGGTTCACAGTTATGGCTCTTGTAGAAGCTACCAGAGCCAGAGCTCACACTGAAGAAATAGGGACTTATCCAAAAAAGATAGTCTTCCATACCAAAACAGTCCACACGTAATGCTTGAAGTGGTAGGAGAAAAAAGCCTTCGTGGAGAGATGAAACACAATTTATCATGTATGTTTATTGCATAGTTTTAACAATACAGGAAGTGTCTGGAAACTGAATTAAGAAACTCTATGGAGTGGGTGGTTTTCAGGGGGCTACAAGCAAAGACATTATCCAGTTCTTCTGCCACTTTAGGGCTTGGTTCTAATTTTAACCAGCAAGCATTTGTCTGAGTTTCTTGCAATGGAGATTAAACTCAATAACTTCTAAGGTCTCTTCCAATTCTGTGGTCCCTCTGCTCTAGCTCCAAATGTATATAACAGCTCTTTTTCTGAAATATTTTTACTTAAGACAATCAAATTTTTCATTATGGAAACTCAGATTAATGATTATCTGCTTTCTTTCTTTTTTTCAGGAGGAGGGATACTGGGGTTTGAATTCAGGGGCATTCTAGCTCCAAACTAAATACCCAACCTTTTATTTCTTATTTTGAAACAGGGTCTCACTAAGTTGCTGAGGTTCTTGCTAAGGTACCAAGGCTGGCCTCAAACCTGCGATCCTCCTGTCTCTGCCTCCCAAATACTGGGATTACAGGCATACACCACCATCCTGGTTTGATTATCTGCTTTCTGAACCCATTTTAAATCCTGTCAATGAGTAAAATATAATGGGATAAGAGTTTCACATAGGTTAAGAGTTCATTTTTGGAGTCAGACAACTAGCCCAATGACTCCAGAAATCACTAGCTGTGCCATTTAAACTTTTCAGGCTTCAGTTTCCTTGACTGCAATTAAGAGTAATCAAGTCTATCTTACAGTGGTATTATAAGTATTACATGACATAATACATGATAATCCATGACATATAAAATTCCTGGCATAGCACCTGGGCCATAGTAAGGGGTCAATCCATGATGGTTATTATCATAGGTAGCACTAATGTTAAATGAGAGAGCAATAATCAACATTGAAAAATCTTAACCACATGGCTAGTCCCAAAATTCTTGGTTTTCTCTTGGTAGACTCAAACACACACACACACACACACATACACACACACACACACACACACACACACACACACACACATAGCAAACCACCACCACCTCCACCCCCAAAGTGCTTGATGACCTTAGGCTCTGGATATAGGCTCTGAAACCAGACTGCCTGGTTCAAATTCTGTCTCTGACAGTAGCTCTGTAACCCAGGGAAGTCTCTTCACCTCCCTGTCTATACTTCCTCATCTATAGAATAAGGATAATAATAGTATCTTTCTCATACATGATTTTAGAGTTAAATGAGTCAATGCACATATGGTGCTGAAGTAGTTCCTAGCACATGGCAAACCCTTGATAAGTGTTAAATATTATTTTATGACAATTGTTAAAGACATATTGCATATCAGGTGTGCTAGGTAGGAAATGCTTTGTGCTTTGAAGTTTCCCATGATTGAAATGCATGTATACCAATAGAATACATACATTTCACATGTAAATTATGCAATTTACAACATACATACATTTTTATACTTTAAGAAAACAAAGAACAACAACAACAAAAAATACCATAGGGAAACATGCCTACATGCAAAGTATATACAGTCACTCATCAGTATCCATGCAGGATTGGTTTCAGGACCCCCCCAAGAATATAAAAATATGCAGATGTTCAAGTGTTTTATGTAAAATGGCATTGCATTTGCATATAACTTATGCATATTCTCCTATGTTATTTCAATCATCCCCAGATTACTAAATGAAACCTAATACAATGTCAATGTTATGTGAGCAGTTGTTATACTATATTGTTTAGGGAATAATGATAAGAAAAAAGTCTGTACATGTTCAGTACAGATGCAATTTTTTTAAATCATTTCCATCCTCATTGATTGAATCTATGTATGTGGAACTCACAGATGGGAAGGTCTGATAAAATTATGAAGGTTTAAGGTAATACACGTAGTGTATATTGCCAATTCCCTTTCCCTAATGTCTAACATTTGAACTCTTTCAATTCTTTACTTACGAACTGGTTTGTTTCTTGCCATGCAAGCATGTGGGAGACTTTGAAAACAGCAATTTAATTTTACTTTAAATATTATTCCTTAATGTTGAAATATTCATTTTTTAGCAAAGACTCCCAACTATGGTACTAGAGTTTCTTCATGAGGGGTGCCATGAAGCTCTGTTAAAAATCCCCCCTTATAAACTGATTTTTTTAAACTGTGGTAAAATACACACAACATAAAGTTTATCGTCTTAATCTTTCTTAAGTGTATGGTTCAGTAGTTTTAAATACCTTCACACTGTTGTACAGCCAGTCTCCAGAAAACTTTCATCTGGCCAAACTGCAGCTCTATAACCATTAAGCAACAACTTCCATTTCCTCTCTCCCCCAAGACCCTGGCAACCAGTCTTCTACTCTCTGTCTCTATGGTTGACTACTCTAGGTGCCTCATATGAGTGAAATTAGGTATTAGTTGTCCTTTTGTGACTGATTTATTTCACTTATCATAATATCCGAAAGGGCATCTATAATATAGCATATGCTAGAATTTCTTTCCTATTTAAGGCTGAATAATATTCCATTGTATGTATATACCACAATTTCTTAATCCATTCATCCATGCATGGATACTTGTCGACTAACATGAGTAATACTGCCATGAACATGAATGCAAAAATATCTGAGACCCTGCTTTCAATGTTGGGGGCATTGCTATGTGGTTTATCCCTCTAAAACTCATGCTGAGGCTCGGTACACAGTGTAACAATGTTGAGAAGTGGAGAGGCCTTTAGGAGGCATTTGGGGTCATGGACGTGGCGTCCTCATGAGTGGATTAATACCTTTCTTGAAGGAATGAACTAGTTCTTAGATTGTTAGGAAGCAGATCAGCTTCTTTCTCCCTTGCTCTCATCTGCACATGCCCACTTGCCCTCTGCCATGAGACCCTCACCAGAAGCTGAGCAAATGGCAGCATCACACCCTCGGACTTCCAGGGCATGACCCAAAATGAACCTCTTTTCTTCATAAATTAACCAGTCTTGAGTATTCTGTTATAGCAACAGAAAGTGGATTAAGTATATACCCAGAAATGGAATTGCTGGATCACATGCTAATTTTATTTTTCATTTTTTGAAAAACTGCCATATGGTTTTTCATAGCTTTTGCATATTTTATGTTCCTACCAACAGTACACAAGAGATCCAGTTTCTCCACATCCTCACCAACACTTATGTTCTGTTTTTTCTTTTTAATAATAACTATCCTAGTCAGTGCGAAATCGTATCTCTTTGTGTTCTAATTTGTATTTTCCTAATGATTAGTGACAATGAGTATCTTTTCATGTGCTTATTGGACATTCGTATATCTTCTTTGGGGAAATGTCTATTCTAATCCTTTATACATATTTTTTAATAAAGTTGTCATTTTGTTGCTGTTGTTGAGTTATAGAAATTCTTTATATATTCTTGATATTAACTCCTAATCACATATATACTTTACAAATATTTTTTCCCATTCTATGGGTTGTCACTTAATTCTGTTTATTGTGTCCTTTGATGCACAGAAGAATTTAATTGTGTGTGTGTGGGGGGTGTGGCATTGGGGTTTGAACCCAGGGTAGCTCTACCACTGAGCTATACCTCTAGCCCTTTTCAATTTATTCATTTTGAGAGTGTCTTACTAAGTGGCTGGGGCTGGCCTTGAACTTGCAATCCTTCTGCCTGAACTCTCTGAGTAGCTAGGATTACAGGCATGCACCACCATGCCTGGACGAAAAACTAACTTTGAAGTAGTCTAATTTATTTTTTTCTCAATGCCTATGCTTTTATTTTCATATCCATATATAAATTTATATTTTATGCATAGGACTGAGACAAGAATCGTTTAAACTTATATTTTTAGAAATTTTTAACTTAATATTCTTACTTTCTCACTTAATGGTCCAGAAAATTCCACCTGACCTCAAACTCTAAAACTTAACAATGCTAGAAGACTGTGGATGTTCTCCTGTAACCATTGAAATGTTAATCAGACATCAAAAGTTTGTAACTCAAGGGGCTGCTGAGCTCAGTAGAACCTTAGAATTCATCATGTTTGTCTCAGTGACTAAACAGTAGGATACAACAGCAGGGTTGCTTCATTCAATTTACCCAATGATGTTTGGTGACCAAAGGGAAAAAGAGTATTCTACTTTATAAAAATGATACAAGAAGGACTTTAGATAATGGAGGAGAAACCCCAGTGGAGCGATGGAAGGGGTCAAGGTAGGGGGAATTAACGAAGGAAATGCTTCCACTGACATTATATACATATTTGAAAGTACCAATGCCAATCTTGATATTATGTATGGAGAAGGGGAGGGAATGGAGAGAGAGATGGGGGAAGCTCACCAAGTGCTGTGTGCATGTATGTCCCTATCACTCTGAACTACAGTATGATGTGAGACCACGATGCACCCATAAAAGTATATAAAAAATTTAAAAAATAAAAATAAAATGAAATGAAGTACTTTGGGAGGCAGAGACCAGAGAATCCGGGTTCACAGCCAGCCTCAGCTCTCTCTCTCTCTCTCTCTCCCTGTCTCTATCTCTCTTTCTCTCTCTACTTAGTGAGGCCCTCCGCAACTTCGTGAGACCCAGTTTCAAAATAAAGTATAAAAAATAGGGCTGGGGTGTAGCGCAGAGGTAGAACGCCCCTGCGTTCAATCCCCGGTACTGCCAAAAAAAAAAAAGAATGAAGTGAAATGTCAGCACATACTAGGTGCCCAATAAATGTTTACCAAATTGAAAAAAAATGGGTAGTGTGCATTTCTGAAGCAGGCTCACATGTCGGTCAGCACTCGCCTGTGTGGACACATCGCTATGCTCATTTCCTGGATGAGGAAATGGGTTCAGAAGATGAGATGTTTTCTCAGGTTCATATGTGTTAGTCAGCTTTCCGTTACTATAACAAATACCTGAGATAAACCCACTTTGAAGAGGAAAAGTTCAGTTTCGGCTCACGGTTTTCAGTCCATGGTTAGTTGGTCTATTGCTCTGGGGCCTGTGGTGAGGCAGCACATCATGGTGGGAGTACATGGCAGAGGAGGCTGCTCACCTCGTGGTGGCTAGGAAGCAAGAGAGAGACAGGAAGAGGCTGGGGCCCAATATCCCCTTTAAGGGCATGCCCCTGGTGACCTAACTTCCTCCCTCTAGGCCCCACTTCCTTATAGTTCCACAGGCTGACTACACAGCCTTTAACACATAGGCCTTTGGGGGAACTCAAACCACAGCAGTAAGTAAATGGTGAATTGTGAGTTAAATTCAAACCTGTATGGCCCAGAGCTTGTGTTTGCAATACTTGCCTGGGCACACACACCTTTGAGGAAAAGGACTGAGGAGCACATTGGAGACATAAAGAAGACACAAGTGAGGGTGAGAACATTTCCTGCAGCCATCACTACCTCTTTACAGACCGCCTAAGAATCCAGAACTTCGGCCTTAAGCATTGCTGAGGGAGCCCTGTGAGCAGCAAGTGAATGAGCAGAGAAACGCTGCAGCAGGGGACACCAGCAAGGCTAGAGGCATAACACTGGAGCCTCTTGTTTGTTTACTCGGCAGCCGGTGTGTGGAAGCCAGAGGGCACTGAGGTCTGGGGATGGTGCTCTCTAAGCACAAGCCAGATATGCGGCCTGTGTGTTGGCGGGGAGGAGGTCATGTGTCAGTGAGTAATCACTAAGAAAAGCAACTCTCTGCAGGCTGATCAGCACATCAGGTCAGGACACACCACACAGGCATGTGACATTTTTGCATGTGCGTCTGCATTTTAAGTACCTATTAAGATCTGTCAAACATGATCAAGTGTCTTTAAGTGCCTGGGCTAGTCTGTACGCATACATATGCAACTGTTCATTTCTACCCACTTGTAACTTGATAAACCTTCACTATGGAATTTCATGTGACCTATTTACCTAAGCAAGTAAATAAAACACATGTTGAAAAGGCTCTCTCTCTCTCTCTCTCTCTCTCTCTCTCTCTCTGTCATCCACTATTGGTTTTCCAGGAAACATTTTTCTGTTTCATATACATGAAACTTCCCAACTATTCATGAAAACCAGAATTCGGAATGTAGAGATGGGTGAATGGTCACTTCATTGTCAAAAATCTCCAGTGAATTTTTTTATTTCAAATGCTTTGGCTATAATTGGGTACAAGGCATTGTGTCTAGCACTACTTCTCTTAATATTTAATTCTGTGTGTATTTCAAGGGAAATTTAATCCATCTGGTTCTGATTCACTTATTCTTAACTCATCAAAGTGGTACTTTGTAATTGATGTTTGATGTCCAAAATGTCGGGTGAGTCTTTATAAAGACCCTCCCACCTCCACTGCCTGACCACTCACCCTCTCTACAGCACCAACCATAATCAAGAAGTTATATTTTATTCACCTGACAGAGTTTCAAATGACCAGATGTACTTGAGTAGATGTATAAATGTCGAAGCTCTGGGCCCGATGTGGTCACAATTTTGGAGTGCAAGGCCGTTGGTGGCAGATTGCTGGGGGCAGTGAGTACTCAGCGGGGCCTGGCTGCTCGTGAGTGGAGGCCACACACTCTGCACCGTCCCCTGGCATGGGGTCTGTGCCCACAGTGGATGTCCCTAGGCACCAGAAGCTGTGATCCAAAACCTATTTCACTAGCACTGCACACATATGGCGCCACAACCTCTCCCACCCCTTGGCACCACTGAATAAATGGGTCCCCAGACAAAGCTTTCTCGTCATGTGTGTCCTTCATGATCGCTCCAAAGCAAGTTCTTAACTCAGTCAAGCCCTGCTGTATCAGGCAGACAACAGACTCAGCTGCTCAGCCTGCTCCAGATTCTACCAAGAGGAACGTTTCCGCCATCATCTCAGACCTTGACACTTTTCCAAAGAATAACCACAAAATGCTTAACTATCTCTCATGACCAAAAGAAAACCCAATCTACCATCCCAAATAATATTGCAGAATTTTAGCATTAGGAGTGGTTTTTAAGATCACATCATCTTTAAAATGTTAACTATCCAGGCATCTGCGCAGATTAAACGGTCCATTTTATTTCTGGATTTGTTCTTTCTTTTAAATGTTTGGTGACATGTGGTCATGGCCTTAGTTGGCTTCCCCACTCGGTCTCTCAATTAACATTTGCTGACCACCTACATTGTGTCAGACACTGCTGGGCCCTGTGGCTTTTGAAGGGTGAGCTGAGACTTAGAAGAGCTTCTCCTGCGTCCCTTGCCAGTGGCAGCTGACAGCCCAGAGACCTTTGCCCTGAGGATAGTGGGCCCTTCTGAACCAGCCTCATGTATACGCACTTTGGACCAGAGCAAACAGAGGTAAAGGGCTGCTGGCTCATTAGTGACAAGAAAAGCTTCAAATCATTCTTTACCTCCAATAGTAAAGACCAAATGCATGAACATTTACATGAATACAGTACTCCAAATATCACCGTGCAGTGTCACATTTCTACCTTCAGCATGGTGAAGCTTTTACTAGTGCTTCCAGGTCTGAACATGAAGATGAAATTCTTAGAAGTGAGAAGGTGGAGCTCTGTTCTCACTACTTTTCCCATGCAATAACTACTGATACTTTTATTAATTTAAAGAGAGAGAAAGTCTCCCCTTTTTGAACTGACTTTTGCTAGTCATTCCATCCCCCTTAACAAGTGAGTTTTACCATAAAGGAAAAGTTTTCAGGCTGCAGAATCATGTTTCAGTGAGGTCATCTTCATTTTTAGGACCTCAACTAGGAATTACATTGGGGAAAGAATGAGCTTAGTCCAAACCTTATCTTGCTGGGACAGAAGCTCCCGGGTGGGTGCAGGAGAGGGCCACTCCTGCTGCTTTCCTTCACCACTGAATTTAAGCAGATGTATTTGGTCACTGTGCAAGGGAGCATGTGGAAATGTGTCTATGTTTGTGTGTGGTTTCCAGGTCTAAATCAGCCGGGCAGGGATTTCTATAGGAGCCCATCATAGACACTAAATTTTGCACTCCCCCCCCCCACCAAATGGTACATATGCCTCTTAATCTAGCTTCCTGCAGAAGGGCTCCACTGGCACTGCCCAGCCTGAACTTGGGGCCAGCCTTTCTCTGGAGCCCCTTCCCGTGAATTATAGCCTGCAACTCGGGAGCTGAATAGAAAACAACCTTCTGAAATTCAGCTGGAAGGGCTGGCCGGAATTCAGCCTGACGTGGAGAATGGCAGGAAGGCTTCTATTATTCTGCTTCGTTCTATCTGCTGGGAGGCAGTGCGGCGCCTGGAGTCTGACTTTGCTTAACTCATTTCCCTGGACTTCCGAGTCACAGCCGCAGTGCCTCCTCAAGCCACATATCTCACTCCTGAGACTCACTACACTTCCTGATATAGGATGCACTTGCCTGTCTCCCTGTGACCTTAAACACTAATAAAGGAGTCATAATATGACCTAGACAAGACCTATGAGCAGATCGGAGAGCAAATGACTGATGGGAGTGCATTCAGCTATCTACCGCTTGTCCTGACACTTCAGCAGAGTTCTTTTTATTATGATTGTATGGGCAGGAGACCCAACAATACACTACAGGCATCGCCGTCCACATCCTTGAAGGTTAGTCCTAAGGTGTGGCAAAAGAAACTACACATTACAGACTGGAACGCACAGGCCCCAGCTACAGTGTTTGCTCTCCCTTCTCACTTGCTGGAAGAATGGCGCTGGCACTTTGGAAACAGTTCTCAAATGGGAATGGTTTCCAATTCTGGGCATGGGGTGAGAGGAGCAGTTTCTCTCACTTGCATGGCTGATCACTGATCTGCTCTGCTTGCCCTCCCTCGTGTGTTATTATCAAGTGATGAGCATTTCTGCAGAAAGATCACAAATACACAGTCCTCTCCTTTCTTCTTTGTATCTCTTTATGTGTTTTCCAATATAAGATAAATGTTGGGTCTGTGGTATAATGTGGATCTATGACTTAAACATTCATTCACATTATAAATCATGACTAGGGAGATTGTCAGAGCCATCTCCTATGTTGGCTGGTTGTCACGTTTCAAGTGTCTTTAAGCTTACATTCCTCTGTTTTTATATTTCCACTATTCCTGTCCCTGCCCACTTAGTACATTTAGAGTCAAGTCAATTTTATTAAGCTGCACAGAGGAGCAGGCTTCCCTTTTGTATTTGAAAAGTACATATTAGGTAGTTAGCACAAAGGAGTTTTTGTGTGACCCACCTGGAAATTTCAGTCTGCCATCCTTGGTGAGCAGTGGCGTAAGGTGACCAAGAAACCTCCACGAGCTGAAGTAAATGGGGTCAGACTCCTCTGTGCCAAGGCCAGGCTGGAATGGCAGTTACTACCGCCATGGCAGCTCTCATGAGGGGTATACTGCAAGCATCCCTGTTCTTCCTTAAGCCTGTCATCATTCCATGACTTATTGAGTCCTTCCTGAACCAATTAATATCTTCATCCTGTACTACATCTTGGGGTAACAAGCTTTCAACTTAATATATACTGTTGTGTAAGTCTTTCTGTTTTCCTTCTTATCATGATCTCTTTCCATCTTGAGATGTACAACTAATTTTCTGAATATATTATCCTTAAAATTCCCAAGATTGTATCCATATCATATACATTTTCCTTTAATAATTCCATCTTTATGATGAAGAATCCTGCCATTTTTTTCTATTAGATTTTACTTCTACTATCAGCTGGGCACAGTTAGATTTTTTCCCATGTTATCATTATAAAACTTAACATTTATTATGACCTTACTGCATGCCAGAAATTGCTTTATGTAAATTTTCTAATTTAATTTGTACTCCATCCTATAAAGAGTTTTATCTCAAGAAAAACATTATGGACTTATATTGTGATTCCTACTATATATATTACAATGCTAAGGTGCTGAGAATTTTAAACACCTAGTTCAAGGTCAAGGACCAAGAACCAGGAGTCACATTGAGATCCTTACCCACATATAGCATCCTTCATCCCTTTTAAGTGCATTGTATAAGTCATAGACAGCGAGTTTTACTTCTACTGGGTACTTGACACATCTAATTAATTCTTAGAGCTGGTTGTTTCTAACATGTTATACAGATTAAGTTTTTAAAATAAATGTCTGAATTATTCTTCTATCTCTTCTTGTAGAGTGATACTAATACAGAAAAGCTCACCTGATACTGTATCTGCGTAGAACATAAGGTCATTGTAGAAGAGTAGACCTGACCATCAAAGACATAAACATATTTTAATTCTCTTCAGTTGGAAAGTGAGAAATATTGTACTCTACACTAATAATTAACATACAATTATAATTTGTACTTTTGGACCTTGCTTTAATTCATTCACTGGGTTTGGTTGCTCACTATTTGTTTCTAGAGATGTTATGAAATATTAGTAATCATCTATAGAAATTAAATTTTCCATAATAATCTGCAGCAAGAAACAGAACTGAAGTCTTTAAAAAAAATTTTTTTTTTTTTTGCAGTACCGGGGATTGAACCCAGGGGCATTCTACCTCCGTGCTACACTCCCAGCCCTATTTTTTATACTTTATTTTGAAACCCGATCTCACGGAGTTGCAGAGGGCCTCACTTAAGTAGAGAGAGAGAGAGAGAGAGAGAGAGAGAGCTGAGGCTGGCCGCGAACCCGGATCCTCCGGTCTCCGCCTCCCAAAGTACTGGGATTACAAGCGTGTGCCACCACACCCGGCTAGAATTATTTTTAAATATGAGCATGTTCAAAAGGCTCTTCCTTTCATTTCTCTTTAAATCCATGCCCATTTTCTTTATCCTGACTTCCAAATATCTATATTCCATCTATTTTAATCACCTTTTAAGACCCTCCAAGTTCTCTGTTTCTCTAAACTTATAAACCCCAAAATGGGCAAGTTTACCAACACTCAGTAGGACATAGAGCCTGTTTAAAGGTTTGTAAATTCTCCTTCTATATTCTAAATGTTCCATATAGTCTTTTCAATGAAATGTCATATTAGAACACGTTTCTTCTTCTTCTTTACCACAAAAATCATCTCCAGGTTTTTTTTAAATTGGGAGTTTTAGTTATTGTTCTGTTTTGTTTTATTTGAACTTACAGATTAAAATTTGCAAATGCATGATTTGGGTTTCTTCTTAGATTAGAACACTTTGCCTATCCACCTAACCTCAAACCTGGATAGGTTTTGTCTTGATTTGTTGCTCAATGTAGAGGTACCTGCATGCTTTGTGTTTAAAACTTTCACTTTTAACATGATCCCGGGATCATACCTATAGAATACAATATTTCCCCAGGATGCCACAGGGACTTAGTACCCCTCTCTGAGTTCACAGCCCAGTCTCCAAAGGCAGCCATGCACATTTTCAAGTGGAAATAACATCATCTGCAAAGTGAAGTGGCCCGCATGCTTTTTAAATTAACGAGCTCCTAACATAAATTTGATGCCATTTGCAGATGAAAGAACTTGGCTTCATGAAGTTGGTTACTTCCACGATGCAAGCAGCCCTGCTTCAACTCCTACCTGGAAGGAGGAAGGCAGAAAACTCTAGAAATACACAATTTGATTCCCTCTGCATATGTGTGCAGAGGAAGAGAGCTAGTGGACCTGGGCTTCCTGCAGGGCTGCTACCTCCCAACAGCATCAGCAATACTCACCCCTAAATCTCCAAGAACTTCCCAAGAGGCTAACTCAGACAGGGCCCAGTCTTGTTTGTCTATTTGAATACGTACCCATCCGGAAGAATGCCCTCATGTTTCTTGTAAAAATGTCACTGAAATACATCCTGGCAATTTCTCAGTAATCATTTGTCTCCCAGATATATTTTTTCACTGGTATTTTACCAAATTATTATTGAAGCTAAATTTTTTGCTACTGTTGCAAGCTGTAAACTGACTAATGAATTATAGTGGTGAGGGAATATTAAACCATGATAAAGTACAATAATTATTTTGGTCCAGGTTAGATTATTTTAAGGATAAAATTTCTTAGGAATTTTTACCTTTTAAACTTAAGGAAATAAAAAATATTTTTATTTTTCAAATATGTCACTGAAGCCAAAATTGGATTCTTGTCATTTTAAGGTTTTGCACATGCCTGGTTTCTGTGGTAGTTGTTCCAGACTGGGGTTGCTTCATGGAAAGAGTAAAAATTTTTTTCCAGGTAGTGAGGAATATAACTATTTTTTATTTTTCCCAAAGTTTTAGTCTTGGTAAAAATAAGTCCATATTTCTTGGGAAAAATCTAAGATGTTTGACCTTAAAGAAGCTTCTTAGATTACCTGTGTCAGTCAGTGTTGTTCTGATTATGCTCTGAGGAGCCTGAGAAGTTCCTCGGGACACCTGAGTTAGGAGCAGGGGAAAGTCTGAGGAGGTGGGGAGGGGAGGGAGAAGGTGGTTTCTGGGGCCCCAGGCACACATCTCTGGCCAAGTTGAGCAGCTCCCCTTTCAACTGTTTTACACGTTGGACTTCCTACAGAGTTTCATTTGAAGAAAGATCCATGTGGTACCAGGAATGCTAATGACATCACTAATAACAAAAAGGACTTAAAATTCAATGATTAAATGCCCACTTTTTTTTTATTGTGGTACTGGGGATTGAACCCAAGAGCATTCTACCTCTGAGATATACCCCAAGTCCTATTTTATTCTTATTTATTTTGAAACAGGGTCTCACTAAGTTGCAAAGGACCTCACTAAATTGCTGAGGCTGGCTGCAAACCTGCAATCCTCCTGTCTCAGCCTCCCAGGTACTAAGATTATAGGTATGCACCACCGGCATGGTTAAAATGACTAAATTTTATAAGCAAGGAAACTGAGCTGCAGAGAGAATAAATAATTTGCACTTTAACAGTGAGTAAAAATTTGTCTAAACTAATGATTTCCCAAAATCAAAAGACTATGTTCAACCTCATTAATATTTACCAAAGGACTGTAAGTGTAAGGCATTGTGCTACGTCTGCAAGTAATAAATAAGTTGTGAGCCTAGTATAAAAGCCTAATAAAAACTTCTACAGGGAAAAAAAAAACACTGAAGATCATCCCATCCAACCTACTTGTTTCAGAATTCAGCAGTTCTCTCAAAGTCAACCTTCTAGCAAGTGGCAGAATCAGGACGTGCATCTGAATCTTCTTACCCCAATTATAAAGCATTTGTTACTATGATCAGTACGCCCCAAATTGGACCCAGGAACACCTAGGCTCCCAGGGTGATCCTCCACTTGAAAAATTCAATGGAGCATTTGCATTTTGAAGGTTCTAAGAAATCCTATAGTAAAGAAATGTGCCTGGACAACAGTTCCATAAATTATTACCATTTTGCACTATGCATGTCATATCTATTTATATTCCAAAGAACACAATTTGAAAAGTTCTGTACTATACTCTCCCCTAGACTTTACTAGATTTGAAACTGGAATCTAGTAGGGCCTTCTTTTAAAAACTACATTTGCACATTTTACATATAATTGAGGATTGAGAAATGTGATCTTGGTGGTAATTATTAGACCTGATGTACTCTTTATAAACACATCTTGTGTTCGGATGTTACAGAAAAAAAATATATATGAATAAGCATGAATTCTGTATAAATATATATAAGATATATTTATATATTAACATATTATATATGATAAATATAATATATAAAGTAATACATGATATTATACATAATATTCTGTCTAAATACATAAAATTTATATATATAAATATGTATTTAATATGTTATACATAATATATACCATCTAAGATACATTACATATAACTTTTTTATATTATATATAAATAAACATGAATTAAGTGTAGTATAGCAAGTGTTAACAATGCATTGTTTAGCTTTAAAATCAGTTCACTCCTGTTCAATATTTGTCACAAATTTTTCGATGCATATTTGTATTCCTCTTAAATATAATGCATGCATTATAATTCATTGGATATGTTGAATTTTTTAGTAGAATAAGGATTGGTGAATACCTTCTTGCCCAACTTTCAAAGATAAATAGCTTTACAGCAAAAGAAAAATCAATTTGTTTTCTTATAAACATATATATCTTGGTGCATTTTGCTTTGATCAGAATGTTAAAAATGAAAAGTAGTAAGTAGCAACTCCCCCTCCACACACACAAAAAAATTTCAGGTGAAACAAGTTAAAATAACACCACAAACCTTGGGAGTGAGCCTGTCCTTACAAGATTTGCAGACCAATTTTTCAAGATCAAAAGTGTTTATATAAGCTCACAAAATTTTGGATGCTTTCCCAGATTAAATCGCCAACACTTCTGAGGCTGGCTATCACTAATATTCCCAGTATTTTTGATGTATCCTGGGATGGACTCACGGGCCTTTGTGGTAGGCAGACTTCTTAACATGACAGAGTGTTGGAACAGCTTGCCATGTGTGAGAGGCAGTCAGAGGGTGCTGGCATCTGGCAACCGGAAGGAAATGATCATTAGGTGCCACAAGCCTGTTGCATCTTGCCAGCTTTGTTAGTTGAGAAACATCCTTGGGGACTCATTAGTACATAGACAGCCATGCTGCCCACCTGAGGGACAGTTCTCACCAAGTGATTTGAGGCCTCTGTTTAGGCAATGTTCCTTTCTGTAGTATTATATTTCCTTACAGAAAACTTTTAGAAACAGGTTCTCATGTATGCTGATTCTCTTAACTCTTTATGCTCACAGCTAACATAATGCCTTATAGGACTTTTCAACAAATCCATGCTGTTACTGAATTTGTAGAGGTAAAATTAATTCTGAACTCTCTGGTGGTATACCTCTCTAATGATCCTGTTATCCACTGGGACTTATTTTATTTCAAAGTCTGGTCATTGCTAGCAATGCTTCTCATGATTGCATAATTATTGTACTTTCATTGTCAAGGGCAGAAATAAGTAAAGTTATAGGTGCTTTTTTTGCCCACCAAATTAGGATTCTCCAAAATCTGTATTGTCACTCAGCCCCTTTTATATTTTTTTATTATTTTTGTGTGTGTAGTATGGAGGATTGAGCCCAGGGGCACTTTTACCTCTGAGCTACACCCTCAGCCATATATATATATTTTTTATTTCGAAACAGGGCTTTGCTAAATTACCATGTGCTGGCCTCAAACCTATGATCCTCTCGTCTCAGCCTCCCAAGTACTCAGCCTCTTGTCTCAGCCTCCCAAGGTGTCCGCCACCACGCCCGACAATTCAGCTCCTCTTAAGAAATCCATTTCCCTGGATTACAGGGACTCATACCTGGAACATTCATGCTTAAGCTTCTTTGACCTCACAGTTATTTTGTGAGACCAGGTGTGAGATACTCCGCTAGGTACAACAGAGACAGGTGAGATGTGGATCCTGTTCTCAGAGAGCTTCAACCTAATTATGGAAACAATAAAAATACATCGACAAGTGGTACTCACGAATCACCAGGGAGTAGTATTAGAAGAACAACTGTAAAGTGGTTCAGATGCTCATATAGGAGAAGAAGAGAAGAGGAGGAAGAGGAGGGAGGGGAAGGAGGAAGATTGATCATCGTATGCTTCCATCTACTCTTTAGAGAATGTGGGGTATAAATGAGCAAACTATCTTCATTCAACATACCATCCTTTTAAAGCCAAAACAGGCTCCACACCCACCTTCCCACAACTTCCAACTCTGGCCATTCTTCCTGAGACAGTGTACTTTCACCTCCATCATCTTCAACAGTGTCCAAGGCTTACCCTTTTATTTTGCTACCCTGATTTGCCTAACTCCTTACTGGAGTCTGATCTTTTGCTTTCCAAAGTTCTGTGGCATAATAAGAAAGGGATCAATTTAAAAGGACAATAGAAGAAGTGAGAACACTCAAAATGATGACTCCTCTTGTCCTCTTCCCCAAATGGCTCCACATTTACTACGGTGACTGGTCATTTAGAATTTGACGTCCTATAACATGGCCCTAAGCCATTTCCAAAGCAGCTCCCAGGTGACGTGGGCACAGCTCTCAGCAGTAGAACACATAAGGAGGCGAGCAAGAGTTGCCCTGTCTGAATATGTCCGTTTCAGTAAGGCTGCCGGCTGAAGGGAATAATTACAAGTGGCTGCCTAACTGCCATGGTTATAGAAACTTAACCGGAGTGTTTTCAGGTAACTGCCAGCCCTGGGCCTGGCTGCTTTCCTCGGGCCCCACAGCACACGGCCCCGTGTGAAGTGAGTGTTTTATAGCAAGTAACAGCAGCGCAGCTGTTTGCATTAGAACTTAACCCAGGTATGCCAGACAGCTGTGCCAAAGCACGTCTCACTGTTTCGACAATTCAAAAGCAACCGACAGAAAAACAGCATTGGAACCTAACTGTTGGTTTCAGTTCCTTGTCAAGAAATGGTGATTTAATTCAATATAGTGAAATGTTTTTTAGTATCTTCTATGTGTTTGACCCTTAAGAAGGTACAAGTTGCCAAGCGTGGTGGCGCACACCTGTAATCCCAGTAGCTGAGAGGCTGAGACAGGAGGATCACAGGTTCAATTCCAGCCTCATCAATTAAGCAAGACCCTCAACAACTTGGTGAGACCCTGTTTCAAAATAAAAATAAAATAGGGTGGGGTGTAGTTCAGAGGTAGAATGTCTCTAGGTTTAATCCTCAGTACCAAACACACACACACACACACACACACACACACACACACACACATACACACACACACACACACACACACACACAGGAAAGTACAAATCCTAAGCCAAAGACAGGGATGTCACCCAAACCCTTTAGCAACTCCCAATCAAGTAAACACACACACACACACACACACACACACACACACACACATTCAATTCAATGTAGGTGCAAAAATAAAACAAATATGAGCTAAATGGAGAGAATGGTTATTTCTAACTAGAATAGTCAGGAATGAATTCCCAAAGATGATGCTGTTGAATTGGACTTTGCAGGGCAAATAGAAACTCTCAAGGCAGACAAGAGGGAAAGACCCCAAAAGATAGAGGGAATATAGAATGTCAAGGTATAGAAATGCGAAATTGAAGACTGTGGTGGGAGAAAAATGAATAGCTCGAATCTACTGCAGGTACAGTGTGCAGAGGAGCCTGAGTGAACACGTCCTGCTCATAGAGCCCCAGGTGCCGCTGGGAATTTCATTCTGTACAGCACCCATGGGGAGCCATTCAGGAGTATTAAACAGAATGTGACACAATCAGATTTATTTTCTGAAAGCTCACTCTGGCAGCACCTGCTGGAGGAGGTGCTAAAGGAGGAGATCCAAGGCGGCTGAGAGACTATTGTGACAGTCCAGGCATGAGAAACGAGGGCCTGGAGGGAGGGGCTCACAGCGATGATGTGAGCCAAGATAATTCTGCTGGGTGGACTCAGAGGAACCATAACAGCTCACCCATTGCTTCTGCAGTCAGACTCCAGGGTTTGGTGTACATATATTTCCTGGTGAGTAAAGAGAACCACCATGGTCTTAATGAGAAGTACTAATGGAAGAATACCAAAAGAATAAAATTATACAACATTAAAAGTAGGCCGGGCATGGTGGCGCACGCTTGTAATCCCAGTACTTTGGGAGGCGGAGACCGGAGGATCCGGGTTCACGGCCAGCCTCAGCTCACGCACGCACACGCGCGTGCACGCACACTCTCTCTCTCTCTCTCTCTCTCCCTCTCTCTCTCTCTCTCTCTCTCCTTAGTGAGGCCCTCTGCAACTTCGTGAGACCCGGTCTCAAAATAAAGTATAAAAAATAGGGCCGGGGGCGTAGCGCGGAGGTAGAACGTTCAATCCCCAGTACCAAAAAAAAAAAAAAACATTAAAAGTAGAAAATACCTTAGGAGATCTATTCCAACTCCCTCATTCTACCTGAAGTTACTTGGGGACTTACGGGTCAATTTTAGCCCTGTAGCCAGATCCCCAGCCAATATAATACTGGATTGTTGGGTGGGATATTATTATGGGGTTGAATTCTGCCCTTCCACCCAGAAAACATAGGTTGACATAGGTACCCCTGGTACCTATGAGTGTGACCTTATTTGGAAATAGGATTTTTGAAGATGTAATCAAAATGAGGTCATTAGGGTGGGCTCTAATTCAATATGACTGGTGTCTTTATAAGAAGGAGACAGTCATGAAGATACAGAGGCACTGGGAGAAGGCATTGTAAAGATATAAGAAGAGTTTGAGTGATACCGCTGCAAACCCAGGATTGCTGGCCACCACCAGCATTCAGGAAGAAGCAAGGAAGATTCTACTCAGAATCTCAGAGCCAGCATGGCCCTGCCAACACCTTGATTTCTGACTTCTAGCCTTTATAACTGAGAAAATCAATTTTTATTATCTTAAGCTACCTAGTTGGTGGTACTTTTTAATGCCAGACCTAGGGAACTAATACAGATGTTGTTAATTGTTTAAATATTTGATGTTTAAAGTTTAAATGTTTTTGTATGTGTGTGGCTCTCTCTTATATAGCTCCAAAGATAATGCCTAATGCAGAACTACATTAAAATAAAACAACCAAAAAACCTCTAGGATTATGCACTATAAGCCAATTTGGTTCAATAGTAAATCTCATTTTCAGTTTTTATGCAACAAAAGAATTTTAGCAACTCAATTTTGAGAATGCCTTATAAAGCATGTTTATCCATTATCTCATTTACTCTTCACATCAGTTCTGACAGGTAGGAAAAGTGAGAAAAGGGCTAATTGTCCCAAAGCTAGCAAGGGGTAGAGCCAAAGTCAAATTACAAGACTCCTGGCTTCAAATGTTGTACTCTTCCCTGAATTTTTCCCCATTAGTGCCTTCAACAGCTATTCTATGGTTAGAACCATTCAGGATATGCTGAATTTATGAATGAGCAAGTTCTCTGCATTGGAATTGCTTAAGCACATACTTAAGAAGGGTCAACTTGAGGTACTAGTGTGAACACCAGCCAGCAGCTCCATTTCCAGGGGAAGAAATGCTAGTGATATCATGCCATATCATAAATAGTCTAATTCATTCCAATAACATGTATACATTCAGAGAGTTTAAGAGTAGAAAAAAAGAGCTTATGAATTTACATATTGCTACATCTCCTCCCTGGCTATCTCCTGAGTATGAAAAAATAAGCATTCCTTATAAGAGGAACATTTATAGCCCTCGAACCCAGAACCAACTCAGTTGCTCTTGGATGAGCTGGGTCGGCTCTTGTTTCACACATGATTGTATACTTTGCTATCTCCATTTTCACTGGGGCATTTGCATGGCTAGTAAGAAAAATCATGTTTTGGGAAAGCGATATGATTCAGATTTTATTTTGCTCGTTTCGATTTGGTTTTTGCAGCTCTGGGGATTGATCCCAGTGCCTCATACACAGCAGGCAAGCGATCTACTGCTGAGCTACATCCCCAGCCATTTTTATTCTTGAGATATGGTTTCAGTAAGTTGCCTAGACTGACCTCCAATTTACGATCATACGGCCTCAGCTGCCCAAGTAGCTGGGATTACAGGTGTGTGCTACCATGCCTGACTATTGTTGTTTTTGATTTTTGGGGTTTTGCTCTTTTTTAGAGTGACATTCAGTCTCAACCAGGAGAAGACTTTACATGGCAGCAATGAAGAGCAGTATTTCTAAGAGCTTTCAAAGTTTAGGATCATTCTCTATTTGCCTCATGCCCTAAAAGTACTTAAAAGTCAAGGCTGGTGACTCAAAGGTAAACATCACCCTTTCATTTTTCTGCCTGGACTAAAGACAAATTCATGACCAATTCCCCACCCATACCATAAAATGTACGTAATGTTTGGTCTTGGGACAACCGCCATTAGCACAGCAAATAATGGCTGTCTCCACATCTGTGTTAAAGTCCTTCTCAACTTAGAGTTGTAACTCTGGATTTTCTCTTCTAACTAGTGATATTGGTTTAGTACATGAAGTATTTGAGTTATAAGAAACCCCAAATAAAGATATCTAGCAGGACTAGTTCTTACAACTCCTAATTTATTGTTATATTTTATATCAACCCCTCATGATAAATAATTAGAAGTCTCATGTCATATTAGACCACATTCCCTCAATGATGTCCCACCTCCCAGTCATCCATTCAACTATCAATGGACTAATTAAATGGATTAATCCACCGATGGGGTAGAGTTTTCATGATTCAATCATTGCCTAAAAGCCCCGCCTCTGAACCTTTCTGTGCTAGGGACAATGCTTTCAACACATGAGTTCCAGATCTATACCATCACAGGAACTTTAAACATTAGCTAACTTTAGAAGTTAGCTTGTTTAATTTATACTTATATCTATTAAAATTTCGAAATCAATATTTAAAAATAGAAAACCCCAATTCATGTCTTAAAGATATCTTCTTTAAATCAGCAACTCCTCAAATTCAACCAAAAAAATTTATAAGTTAAAATTGTTCAGTTAAAATGTCAAAGTCTTTGTCAGGTTCCAAAGGGTATATGAGGCACCAAATATCTTGAGGGTGGTTTTCTTTTTAAGAAAAAAATAAATGTATGGTTAGAAACCAATAATAGAAAAGCAAGTAGAAAATCCCTTAATATGTGGAGATTAAACAACACATTTTAAATAATACTAGGTCAAAAAATAAATATCCAAATATTTTCACATTATGAATTAACTTAAAACAGAAATATAATTTGTAATTTGTGGGATGCAATGAAAGAAGTACTTGATAAATGTATAGCATTAAAAGCATATAAAGGGCTAACATAAGCAGAAGGAAAGAAATAATGAAAATTAGAACAGAAATCAATTAAATTAAGAGGAGGCTAATATAGAAAAGTAATACAAACAAAAGCTAGTTCTTTGAAAAACTAAATAAAAGTATAATCCTCTACCCAGGACAATTAAGAGAAAATACAAATTACTAATATTGTCACTGGATAGGTATCCAAAGAGGTTCCCCAGAATGGAGACGGGATCTCAAGTGGACCCTGGTAGGTTCTTAAGCCACAGGAAGGGATTTTAGGATGCATCAAAAGAGGCACAAACAAAGATTTATTTAAGAAAGTAAGTAATAGAACAGGATGTGTACCGAAGGGAGGAGGAGGGTGGGCTCTTGAGAGTGAGATGCTCTTTCAGGGTCTTGTGTTCTTCCTTTAAAGGAAACTTGGTAAATAGTGAACATGGGAAGTGTGTGGGAGTGACATCAGCCTGGTGAGCTCAGTTCTCTTAATCACAGAGCACAGGGCGGGTCACAGTGGTCTGGTTCTTTCAGGATCTCTTGTTTGATGTCATCTACTCAATAAATAATGTTTGGAATATACCCCTATTATAAGTATCTAACAATATTTTCCCTTTGCTTTATTTAGTCTAAAGAAAATATGTTGTGTAAGATAGCAATGTACATAAGCATTAATCATCCGACTTGCAATACTCTAAAATTCAAGGGCTTTCTAAGAAATTAGGTCTGGAGAAAACAAGCTTGTAGAGTAAAGGTGAGGGTGTTCATGAAGCTTCTTATATTTAAAGTTACCATTATTTTTCCTCTCCCTATTAGTCTCCTTTCTACATAACCTTATTTCTTCTACCCCAATATCAGAAATGAGAAAACATCACTACAGCCCCCATATTAAAAGGACAAGAAATGAATATTATGAACAATTTTATGCCCATATATTTGATAACCTAGGTTAAATGGTCCAATTCCTTTAAATACTCAGTCTACCAAAACTCACACAAGAAGAAATAGATAATCTTAATAGGCTCATATTTGTTAAAGAAATTGAATACATAACTAATAACCTTCCAAAACAGAAAGCAATATGTTCAAGTGGGTTCACCAGTAAATTCTACCAAACATTTAAGGAAGAAATTATACCTATTTTCTACAATCTCTTACCGAAGATATAGGCAGAGAAAATGCTATCTATCTCATTCAGAGGCATCAATCTAATAGCAAAACTAGATAAAGACATTACAAAAAAGAAATCTACATATCAATATCTCTCATAAACATAGATGCAAAGATTCTCAACAAAACATTAAATCATACCCAGAGATGTAAAAAAGGATTACATATCATGAGCAAATGGGATTTATCCTAGGCATGCAAAGCTAGCTCAACATCTGAAAATCAGTTCATGTAATCCATAACATAAACATGCTAGTGAAGCAAAATCACATGATTATATCAGTAGATGCAGAAAAAGCATCTGACAGTACATAGCACCCATTCACAATAAAGTTTCTCAAGAAACTAGGAATATAGGGGAACATCCTCAAATTGAAAACAATATCTACAAAAATAGAACCATTCCCACTTAGATTAAGAAGGCAAAGATGTCCCCTCTCACTACTGCTTTTCAACATTGTACTGGAATCCTCAGCTAATGCAATAAAACAAAAAAAAAAAAGAAACATAAAGTATGTTGATTGGGAAAGAAGAAATAAAACTGTCTCTGTTTACAGATGACATCATCACTAAATTGCAGGATGCAAGGGTGATGCACAAAAGACAATCCCTTCCCCATACACCACTTTTCAAGTGGAATTTGAAAAGCACAATATCCTTTACATTAATGAAATACTTAGATGTAAATCTAACAAAATATATAAAATATCTATATGAGGAAAACTATAAAAATCTGATGAAAGAAATAAAAAAACTAAATAAGTTGAAAGATGTTCCATGTTCATGGATAGTAAGACTTGATATGATCAAGATGTCAATTCTTCCCCAACCTGATCTAAAAATTCAATGCAAGCCCAATCAAAATCCCAGCAAACCATTGTGTGGACCAACTGATTCTAAAATTTATATGGGAGGGCAAAAAACAGTATTGAAGGATAAGAAAAAAGTTGGAGGGCTGGTATTACCTGACTTCAAGACTTAATATAAATCTACAGTAGCCAAGACAATGTGTTATTGGCAAAAGAATAGACAAATAGATCAATAGAACAGAACAGAGAACTCAGAAATAGACGTGTGTGTGTGTGTGTGTGTGTGTGTGTGTGTGTGTGTGTTCAACTGATCTCAACAAAGGTAAGACAATGGCTCTACCAAAGTCTTTTCAACAAGTGGTGCTGGAACAACAGGACATCCACACACATAAAGATGAATCTGGATACAGACTTTATATCCTTCACAAAATTAACTCAGAATGGGTTACATACCTAAATGTAAAATGCAAAACTTTAACTCCCTAGAAGATAACATAGAAGAAAATCAAGATAACCTTGGACAAATGTATAATGACATGTATCCATCATGATTAGATCATAGAGTAATTTTACTTCCCTCCCAAATCCTCTATGTTCTGCTTATTAATTCCTCCTTCCCCTATAATCCCTGGCAACCATTTCTTTTATTACTTCCTTAGTTTTGCCTTTTCTAGAATGTCATGTAATTGGAATCATAAAGTCTTTCTCAATACAACACCAATTGGATGATCCATGAAAAAAAAATGATACTCTAGATTCATTAAAATTTTCTGCTCTGCAGAAGACACTGTCAAAAGAATGAAAAGACAAGCCACAGACTGGGAGAATGTATTTGCAAAAGACATGTTTGATAATGGACTGTTATCCAAAATAAACAAAAACCTCTTGAAACCCAATAAGAAAACAAACAACCCAATCTAAACATAAGTCGAAAGATACCTCTCCAAAGAAGATATACAAATGGCATAAAGTATATTTAAAAATGCTACTCATCATATGTCATCATGGAAATTCAAACTAAAACAACAATAAGATACCACTACACTCTTGTTATAATGGCCAAAATTCAGAACACTGACAACGCCAATACAGCCAAGGATGTGGAATAAGAGGGATTACTATTCATTGTTGGTGGGAATGCAAAATGATACAGTCATTTTGGAAGACAGTGTAGCAATTTCTTATAAAACTAAATATACCCTTATCATAAGATCCAGCAATCATGCTCCTTAATATTTTACTTAAAGAAGTTGAAACCATGTCCACACAAAAATGTTCACACAAAAATTTACTTGCAGCTCTATTCGTAACTGCCAATACTTGGAAGCAACGAAGTTGTCCTTCAGTAGGTGTATCAATAAACAAACTGAGCTTCATCCAGATAGTGGAATATTATTCAGCATGAAAAAGAAATGAATTATCAAGCCAGGAAAGGACACAAAAGAACCTTAAACGCACACTATTTAATGAAAGAAGTCAATCTTAGCCGGGCGTGGTGGCGCACGCTTGTAATCCAGTACTTTGGGAGGCGGAGACCAGAGGATCCGGGTTCGTGGCCAGCCTCAGCTCTCTCTCTCTCTCTCTTTCTCTCTCCCTCTCTCTCTCTCTCTCTCTCTCTCTCTCTCTCTCTCTACCTAGTGAGGCCCTCTGCAACTTCGTGAGACCCGGTTTCAAAATAAGGCATAAAAAAATAGGGCCGGGGGTGTAGCGCGGAGGTAGAATGCCCCTGGGTTCAATCCCCGATACCGCAAAAAAAAAAAAAAAGAAGTCAATCTTAAAAGCTTATAGACTTTATGATTCCAACTACAGGACATTCTGGAAAAGGCAAAACTAAAGAGATAGTAAAAAAAAGAAGCAGTGGTTTCCATGGGTTGCAGGAGAGGGAGGAATTAATAAGTGGAGCACAGAGGATTTTTACAGCACTGAAACTATTCTGTATGATCCAATCATGTCACTACACATTTGTTCAAACCCATAGTATGTACAACATCAGAGTGAACCCTAACATAAACTATGAATTTGGATGATTATGATGTGTATTGTAAGTTCATCAGTGATAACAAATGTGCCACTCTGGTGGGGGTGTTAATAATGGCTGATAGTTGGTATACAGGAAATATCAGTACCTGCATCTGTTTTGCTGTGAACCTAAAACTGCTCTAAAAAAAGTCTAAAAAAATACAATTAAGTATGCATGTTAAAAAATTAAAGATGACCACTAAACAAATGAAAATAAAATCATTAAATTACAAACTAGCAAAGCGAAAGTAAAGGAAATAAATATAGAGAAGTCGATCCAAAGGAAAAATAAAGTTATTTATGCCTTTATGGTTTGTCAGTCCCACTCAGCTTTTGTGCAATATTTAATACTGTCCATCACTTTCTTCTTCCATTTATGCTTCCCTTTTAGCACCCACGATCCCCTGTTCTTCTGGGCAGCACAATATGACTTTGTATTTTGCTATGGTGCCCTACTCAATAAGGTCATCAGTTTTTCAAAAAGGTGAGCTCCTTAAGGGGCTCAAGCCCTATAGATCCATGTCTGACATGCCTCTCTTCAAACTGCCTGGTGCTTAGTAGGCACTCAATTAAAACTGAACCTTCCTAAGTATTGTGACAACTCCAGTCATGAATCTAGTGATCTCAGTCTAGTGTAATATTCACAAGGCCAATTTCCAGGGTGTGTGGCCTGCACAGTTTCACAGGTCCCCACATTACACAGGGCTCCACATTTGGCTTAATGCTCTGCTATTGCAAATGTGATTTGTCTTGAGATTCATAATAATTTGTGAACAAGAGACCCTATATTTTCATTTTGCATTGAATCCTGACAATTATGTAGCCAGTCCTCACTACATGATGATACCCCTATACATATCCACATGCTTACACAAACCACCAATGATACAACCAGGTTTCCAAAGATTATTGAAGGGAGGATTTCCTCAGTCAGGCCAAGAAATGTATGTCTTTAAGTGAAACCAGTTTGAAATACCTTTGAATGCACTGTCACAAGCTCACATAGCCTTCTCCAGTCTTTGTCTCACACTCAGAAAAAGGTCAGGTTGATTATGTTGCAATATAAGCCAGAGGAACATCCAAGTTCTTCAGTTATATTGGAATGTTATAGAATCTCCATTATTTTTCTTAATATATTTTTACTGGTGCATTGTAGTTATACATCATAATGAGGTTCAGAGTGATAGAAACATACATGCACACAGCACTTGGAGTATTTCCCTCCAGATCCCAGCCTGTTCTCTCCTCCTCCCCATACATACTATTGACATTGGTATTAATAACTTCATATATGTACATAGCATGACTGGAACCAATTCCTTCAAGTCTCCTCCCCCTCCCTCCCCTAATCCCCTTCTACTATTCCACTGGTCTCTCTCCTCATTTATCTGAAGTCTCTTTTGTTTCCCAGTTTTTCTCTAGCTTCCACATATAAGATGAAACATACAACCCTTCACTTTCTGAGACTGGCTGATCTTGCTTAGTATAATATTCTGTAGTTTCATCCATTTTCCTGCAAATGATATAATTTTGTTCTTTTTTATGGCTGGGCAAAATTGCATTGTGTGTATATATCACAGTTTTGTAATCCATTCATCTGTCGATGGACACCTAGGCTGGTTCCATAATTTGTCCATTAATTTAAGTAAAGATGTCATAAGTGGCATGTTAGAATTTTTCTCCACCTTTCCTTCCCTTTCTTTCCTCTTTCCTTTCTCTCTCTCTCTCTCTCTCTCTCTCTCTCTCTTTCTCTCTCTCTCACATTTCTTGTATCAGATTTTTTTCATTGTAATGTTTATTGTACCAGGACTTGGATTTGCCTTGTAGCCTTTAAAGTAAAATATGCCATTCCCCACCCAATTTTCCCACATACTTGTAAAAGTTTATAAAGATGCTATTTGAAATTTCCAAAGAAGGTTGAGAAGAATTCTATATAGATAACTGAGACTGAACAACTAAACCCACTTAGGTATAATTGCAGATAGACTTTTGTGGCTCCAAGAGTTAAAACAACCAGATGCCACCTCTTTACATCTGTCCCCACTTTACACAGGAGAAAATGAGAGAGCCTGACCGACCTCCGAGCTGTGAAGAGCTGTGGATCCTGTAATGTGCGCCTATAGCTGGCCCAGTGGCACCACACAGGGTTTCTGACTTTTCGCCCCATTAGTTAACTCTGCCTGCATTTCCAGGAGGGCAAGCCTGCCTGCTTCCCCTGCCCCAGTGCTCCCAGCTACAAGGAAACTTGCAGGGCAATTGCTCTGAACTCTGGGACTCCCCCAGCACTGAAGCAGTTAACTTTTAGGAAGACCCAGAGAAAGAAAAACAGACTAAGAACTGCCTTGTGCTGGGAGGAGGGTTAGAAAATGAGGCTGTTGCTGTTGTTTTCATTGTGTGCACTCTAATCAGGGAGAGTAAGAACAATAATGCATGTAATGCTGACTTTGGAACGTGTCCATGCAGCTTTTCCCAGGCTAGACAGCCTTGGGAACCACTGATAGAGTGGCACACCAGGGGCACAGCCTCAATCGCCAAGCGCAGGGCAGGGCAGCCTTTTCTGTGGATAAAATATGTGAGGGATGACAAGAATCTTCCCAGCATGGGAAGTGGCAGCAACAAAAAATATACAACCCGGGGAACTGGGAAGGCTTCGCATGGCGCAGCCCAGTCGAGGGACACGATGTTTGGCAGATAGGCTATTTCTCCTTCCACCCACCCCATCCCATTTTCCTTTTCTGTTTGTTTGTTTCTCTTTTTGCATTCAACTTGCCCTCCCTTTCTTCCCCGCTCCCATCCCCCTCCACCACACTTTGAAGCTGAGATGAAAGCCGTGTGTTGTGGCTGCTGGCACCAAGCAAGCCAAGCGCAAGGAGAGGACCAAAGCGTGCTTTAGTTTAAGATGCCGTACTTTTCTCCCAGGGAAAAATGTTGGGGGTGGAAAGGGGGGGATCAGCTTGAAACAATACATTGCATTTTGCTGGAGAGCATACTTGTATGTATCTAGGACTCAAACATGGTCCTAATTTTTCAAAGCTTTTGTCTTCAAGGATAAGGGAATAGTTGAAATGTGGCATCTTCTCTCCAAGCCAATGCATATAACTGCAAGGTTTTGGGAGTGGTGGTGTTTAATAAAATAAAACAAGAAAGAGACAGAAATCAGGCACAAGCCCATGAGTTTTCGGTGTTGACACAACAGTGGATTGTAGCTATCTCAAGTGTTGTCAAAGCAGCTTCCTCGCTCCTAAGTAGCACAATCAAGCTCTGCTATAGTAAATGATTTTGAAGGAATGACTTCCATACGTTTACTTGCCAGATTTTGCAAATAAAAATTCAGGACACCCAGTTAAATCTGAATTCCAGCTAAACAGTGATGAAATTTTAGAATAAGTATGTCCCCTGCAATATTTAGGATAAACTTACACCAGAAAAGTACTGATCTGAAATTCAAATTTAACGAGGCATCCTGTATTTTATCTGGCAAGTATACTTAGCTCTGACAGTTTCAAATCAAATCAGCTCTAAAAAATTATGTTCAAGCATCTTTAAGAGACTAATGTTATAACATGAATTTATTTGAGACTCATCAAATAAATAATAATCAACATAACATTCTCATTACAACACAGACTGCCTGTAGGAAGGTCCTTTCCTTGCCCCTGTAACCCATCCCTAAATATACACACGTTGATAAAATTCCCCACACTACTTACATACATGCACGCATAGTTATATGCACACAAACACACCCCAGATGTTTTTTTAAAGGATCCTATGTCAGCACTTTTTCTACCAAAGAAAAAATTGGTTAATGTGTTGTTTAGAGATATGTCATTATTTAAATTCAACTCCTACCATAGAAAATGCATATAGCTCCCACTTGGCCATTACTTAAAACTACAGCTACTTTATCAAATTGCAATAGCTCATAAATTCTGAGGTGTAATTATTTTCAATTAATATTTCCCCCCAATTTATCTACTTAATGTCCTGAAGCCTGATTTTATTATTTTATATTTACTTAAAAAACCCTATATGCTTATTGGCATTTTATCAGTCAAAAGGAACCACTATGAAAGCTCAGCCAAGTCGCCCCTGGTCTCATACTCCTGACTCCATTCTTATTTGTGTCACCCAGTGTTCACTTGAACATGGACAGAGTTGAAGGCCTGATATTTTTGTCCTTTACAACTGCCATCTCTGAACATGACCTATGAGATTGGTGAGTTTCCAATTCACAGGGACTGAAAAGGGAGCTGGGAGGAGGATGGTACTAGAGGAGAAGATTTAGAGCTGAAGTCCCAACCACAACTGGTGTGAAATTCAAGAGGTCCTTACATGAGTGACATACCAACCTGGAGCTGGAAGACTGGTGAGCATTGCCCAGAGAGTCACGTCTTCTCTGACCAGCCCTTTTCTTACCAGATGGTTCTACTTTTTTTTGACTAAGCAAAGGAGTACTCTTGTTAGAAAAGTGGTTCCATTAATCAGTTTTTTGGTGTAAGTTCACTTCTGCTTCCTCTTACATCAACACTCACATCAAATTGAAGCGTTTGTCCTATAGCTGCCTCCATACATATTTTAATTTTGGCCTGAAGGTTTCTCTGTACACATCGAACTGCAACCTAACTTGATATATAAACAGACTGTAATCTACTCTTGGAACAAATAGCCAAATCCCAGCCAATCACAAGTGGACAACTGTTCAAACCATGTTTGAATGAGCTGTAATCTTTCCCGCTGTCTCTGTAACTCCCTTCCAGTTTCTGTATATCACTTCCTATTCTCTGATTGTAGCAGGGAATTCTGAACCATTTTTGGTCCTGTCTATTGCCCAATTCTTTTTTTTAAAAAATATGCTTTTATTGGGCATTGTAACTATACGTCATTATGAAGTTCAGAGTGATAGAAACATGCGTGTACACAGCACTTGGGGTGTTTCCCTCTGAATCCCACCCTGCTCCTCTGAAATCACAAATAAGCCCAATTAAGATCTGCAAAACTAGATTTGTTAAAATTTTCTCTTTTATTACCAGAAAAGAAATTATTAGAGCATTGCTTTTACTTACATTTACTTTTGAGGGAAAACAACAGGATTTCAACTTGATGACAAACTTGAACCCAGATAGCTTTTACAGGAAACTAGATAGAGTTAGGTGATCCTTTTTTATCAACCCAATTTTCTAAAAATAGTCAAGATCATGACTTCAGTGAATTTAAAAATCTATATTATTCATAAAAAAGGATGGGAGAAATATAGCTATCTACCTTCTTGCCTTACTATTCACACACGCACCCATATGCATGCCACATGCACTGCTCTGATTATGCAGATAGATAACACATTTAACTAATGAACTCATTGCCTGTTTAGCTATTTAAGTTGTATGATGGAACGAGAGTCTAAAGAACTGGTTCTAGTTTTAACCCTGATGCTATAAACTTGGACAAATATATTTTCCACTCTTAGACAAAAGACTGAAAAAAATGAGACAATTTCTTTGATATCAGTTTCCTCCTTTGAAAAACAGGAATGAAAATCCAGATACCCCAAAATTCCTTCCTATTTTGAAATTCAGATTCCATATGCATTTTCATCAATATGATATATTTTTCTACTCCAAGTAACAGAAGACAATGCTTATGCCAACTGATTGTACTTATTAATTTTTTTTTCCCCATGCTGGAGATCGAACCCAGAGTGTTGCGCATGCTAGGTAAGTATTCTACTACTGAGCTATGCCCCTAGTCCTAAACATTTTTTAATGATGATGGCTTATTTTTGGAAAAACTACTCCAAAATCAGATGTTTTTTTGTTTTTTGTTTTTTGTTTTTTTTGTGGTACCGGGGATTGAACCCAGGGACCTTCTACCTCCGTGCTACACCCCCAGCCCTATTTTTTTATACTTTATTTTGAAACCGGGTCTTACAGAGTTGCGGAGGGCCTCACTAAGTAGAGAGAGAGAGAGAGAGAGAGAGAGAGAGAGAGAGAGAGAGAGAGAGAGAGAGAAAGAGAGAGAGAGAGAGAGAGAGAGAAGGAAAGAGAGAGAAGAGAGAGAGAGAGAGAGAGAGAGAGAGAGAGAGAGAGAGAGGGAGAGAGCTGAGGCTGGCCGCGAACCCAGATCCTCTGGTCTCCACCTCCCAAAGTTCTGGGATTACAAGCGTGCGCCACCACACCCAGCTCAAAATCAGGTGTACTTTTAAACAAAAGCCAAAAGAAGCACCTGTAAACAAGTGAAATTGTTGATGATTCAGTCTGTAAACCCTCTACTTTGAGAAATGAGAACTTGTGAATATTGCATTTGTGCCACTGGATTTTCAAATAAGGACAATGCATGGATATAAATGAGTATCTATCCTTCAGATGGTCTGCCCATATGTGGGCATTACAAATTCAAGGATTTTAGCTGCATTTGAGTATAGGCACCCACCCAAAGAAATTTTTCGAAAAGCATAAATGACCCTAGGATTGCTTTCAGCAGTATAGTCAACTATAAAGGGAGTTGGATCAATTACAGGATTGATATGGCATATGGTAAATGCTGTTCTTTTAGGAAAAAATGCAAAATATGGAGATGGAACCAGGAACCAATCAAGTGACTATCTGAAGAATGAAACAAACATCGAGTCTGCTGATCAGAACCAGCATGCAAGGATTATTGTGGAGAAATCATTGAAATCATCAATCGGGTCTAGGAAGAGTAAAAATGACAACCTGGATAAAAGGATTCAGTGAGAAACTGCACAAGGAGAGTATTGTGAGGGAGCTGCTAGAGTCCTGGAGCCCTTTCTTCAGAACTGTGTGCCTCTGAGGTCAGCTCTCCTCCCTCTGCAGCTTCCTGGCAAGTGGAATCAGCCTTGTCCTCCTCTTCCCAAATTGAAACTTCAAGCTCTGCAGGCCGAGTGATGAAAAGAGAGGGAATTTGCTGCTTCTTTTTTTTTTTCCTAGCTCTCCTACTTTTCTGACACATCTTTTCAAAGTCCTTTTAAATTGAGATTGCTTAAAAGTGGCATTGCATTCCAAGTTACTCTAAAATTTTGACTCTATGTCCATTCCCATCGATAGGATCTATTTTCATGCTTGACTTTACTACTGCCAGAACTATATTGGTATTAAAGCTTTTACTGACCTATTTTACCCAGATATTATTTGGAGGGGGGAGATGTTTATGTAGCATATGTGGTTTAATTATTGTATTCATTATTCTAAGAATGAATCATGTCCTCTAAAATATCATTCTCTCTCTCTAATACAAAGTTTTCTACCTTCAAAGCTAAAGTTAGTCTTCATGCCTCTTTCTTTAGGTGGGCTGAATTATTATTCAAGTTGGCTTCCTGTTGCCAATCAAATGTCTCTCAGTGAACAGAAAATGTACTCAACATTTCATCTATGATGGCTATAGAAAATCCATACTGGGAGCCACACTTCCCCACTAATTTCCATATTCAACTCTATCTTTGAAAGGATGTGAAAAGAGGATCCTTAACAGCTTTCCCAGGCCCCACCTTAGCGAGACAGGAGGACAGCAGAAGAGAGGTGACCCCACAGTGTCCACCTAAGTAAGAGAAACCCATAGCCCCTCTCTTAATAGGGCTACTAAATACTCTGGGCTTGAGACATTGGCCCCAACTCAAATGAAAATCTGGGGGAACTGAAAGTGATTTTTCCTTATTCTGGCCCTAACATGAACCTTCTAGTTACTTTATGCCACCCCCTTTTTCAAGTTTGCCTGCAAGGATTGGAAGGGTGCAGAGATCCTTGGGGCACAGAGCCCTGTCACTGGCCTCTTCCTCTTTGTCACCCTGGGAGGTAGGTATGTGTCATGTCTCACTGGCCTATCTCTCAGACCATACTCCCTGGAGAACAAGTATTTTTTCACTTATTTAACAGCTATTTAACAAATACTAGATGAGCAGGTGGGAGGGCAGGCCAACAACTTGAATGCTGAATGCATAGCAGTTGAGAAAAATTTCCCCAATATTTTACCTACCCTTCTTGAATTTGGTGAAGCTTATGCATTCATTGGTTACAAACTTCTATCATAATCTAATAACATGGTATTAATTTTTTCCATTTTTACATGTAAAAGGAATTGAAAATTTTTGTATGGTAACAATTTCCATCCAGTCTGGTCTTACCAATTCCCACAAGCAATGATGTCTACAACATAACAGCTTTGTCTCATCCCAAGTTCTGATATATCCTTCACAGGAAGGTTACCCTCAGCTTTAGAAAGTTGTCCTCTTTCTTTGGGTCTGAATAGGATGACTGTAAGTCTTCAAAATGGCCGTTTTCCAATGCTTATACGTGAAAGAATATTTGCTTGTGAAATCTGAAAACTTGCAAAGCATCAACTTTAAAAAGAAAATGAATACTCAGTCAATCTAGAAAATGAAAGATCCAAAGTAACGAACTTTGAGAGCTCATGTATGTAAGTAAAGAGACTTTTCTCTCATTACAAAATAGAAAAATGGAAAATAATAGATGTCAAGATACACAGTAGAGGCTTTCAGTGACCTTAACACCCCGAGTCTCTATTTCATATTTTTCAATGTAGAAGTGAGTACACTTACACTATCTTCTTTTGTGTATGATCAATCTTTTTTAAAAAAATGTATTAATGATAGTAGTGAATTTCTCCACGTATTTTTTCAAAATACTAGCATGAAACTTACACAGTTAAAAAAATTATTACTGCTACTAATGCCAGTACTGGGGGGGGTATAGCTCAGTGGTAGAACGCTTGCCTAGTATACTTGAGGGCCTGTGTTTGTTCCTCAGTCAAGAAGAAGAAGAAGAAAAGAAGAGGAAGATGGAGAAGCCCTGCCACTTGCTGTCTGTGTAATAGTAGACAATTAACCTTAATATCCTCATCTATAGAATGAATGCATGAATTAAGACAAGATTATTGCTAAACTTAAAGACAACATGGGAAATGCCTGAGACCTAGTCAGGACTCTGAATTGCAAGAGGATGGTGGCGGTTAGTGAGAACTGTTGTAAGATTCTTGTGGTTTAATTTAGTGTCCAAATAACGGGGGGGGGGGACCATAGAGTGCCCCCATGTAAATCATATCATCAAAATGAGAAAGTTTCGACAAAATAGCTCCTTCTTATTAAATGGGTAGAGCACTCAGTCATGTACTTGCCCACGTCCAGAAGTTCCCGCATGAAGCCATGCCGTTCAGGTAGGGTAAAAGTAGCTTTGAGGAGAAGACAAAAGGAAAAACTTAAAATTGCAACTAGAATGATCTCTGGTTGTGAGACATGGGCGTGGGTGGATAAAACAAAACTGAGGCATCTCCTTGGGTGGTTCATTGACTGGAATTTCTGGGTTTGGTTAGCTCACAGCCCACCAGAACAATGAGGAAGAGCTGGGGAATCTATCAAGGTCCCCATGACCCACTGGAATCTGTCCATTATGTCTACAAATGAAATTGAGCTCAAGTTGAAAGGAAGAGCAGGGTAGGCCACAATTCTGCATGTGGCATCATTTTATCCAATAGAATAACCTTTCCTCACAGCTTCCAGGAGCTGCTGCTGCCGACTACCAAGTGACTGAATCAACCAGCAAAGTCGCCAACCACAGAACCACTGTGACCAGCTTAATATGCTATTCTTATTCCCTTTTCAAATGACATTTAATCCAAAGGACACTGAGCTTTATAAGATAGCTCAGTAGAGCTGCCAATTAAAATAAATTTCTTAAAATTACTTTCAGGCAGCATGATTTCTGCCCTTTGACAGTACAGTAACATATTCCACATTTGGTAAACAAACACCAGTTTCCATAAATCGTGTATTTGTTCCTTAAAATCATCTATGAAAATAGTTCACTGAAAATATTAAACTGGTATTCTAAATAGATTGTTAATAATTTAGGAAAAAATGCTTCCTGATTTAACTACTTGGGAGAAACTACCAAATTTTCATTCTCTAAAATAAGTTTAAAAGTGCTTCTGCTGCACATTGTATAGCATATGTTATCCATACAGAGCTCTTTAAACAGGATTAGGTTAATCCGTGGACTTAACATTAAAAAATATTTGACTCTGAGTAGCATGGTCTCCAAATGTGTGAGAAAGCCATGAAGTAGACTGGTCCCCATCACCATGAAATGTTGAAGTATCCATCAAGCACTTGACTCTCAACTGGGCGCCATTGGTTTACATATTAGAACGTGTCTTCGGTTTTCAAGGAACTCCCTTGATCTGAGATATTTACCAGTTGGCAAAGAGGCATCATAAAAACTCAAAAGTATCTTTTATACATATTTCATATATCAGACATACATGTACATGTGCATAAAAACTCAGTGCAATGAGATACCGTTACATATCTATTAGCCGGGCTGAAATTAGAAAGACTGAACACCAAGTATTGGTGGGAATGTGGAAGAACTGGAGTTTTCACACACATCCACTGGTGGAAATGTAAGGTGGTACAACTATGAAAAACAGAGGCTCTTGATCAATCCATAAAAATTAATCTAGGAGGAATACTTAGGCACACTGTTATACCGGTGCAAACTTCAGTGGAGAACCATCACATCCTAGTCTGTGTGTATGGTTACCCCCTGGATGTGTGCACAGTCTGGGTAGCTTTGGGGAGCAGATCTTCCTAAGAAAGTTGGTTTTTAGGTCGAAAATAGGATTTAGCCGGAGTAGGGAGAGGCAAGAATAATATATCCAAAAGCTGAAAAATGAAGGCAGTTCTTGAGGAGTAAGAAGATTTGCCCACCAATTGCTGTTTAAAGTTACTATGAATCAGCCGGGTGTGGTGGCACATACCTGTCATCCCAGTACTTGGGAGGCTGAGGCCGAAGAATCACAGATTCCTAAATAGCCTCAGCAACTTAGTGAGATGCTATTTCAAAATAAAAAATAAAATAGGGCTGAGGGTATAGCTCAGAGGTAGAATGACCCCTGGATTTAATCCCCAGTGCCAAAAAAAAAAAAGAGTGCTGTTACTAAAAACCAAAATGAAGACATGTTATTTAGTAGACAGGTACCAGTGGTATTTGACTTCAAGTTGACAGTGAGGGATGAAAAAGCTCACTCCATAATACAAACAACACTAGAGTTTGAAATGGAGGAAACTTAGGTAAAACAAGTGAAATTGCTATCATGGCAGTTTTTCTACTAAGCAACATTGACCTCAGAAGAAATTGAGAACAAAATTTTTAAATGACAAAAAAAATTGTAAGTGAGGTAGAGAGTTGGTGCACATGGAGAGATGTGTTTCAGATTTCTCAAAGAGAACTCAGGTGGGGAAGAAGACTGGGAGAAACTAGGACTTGGTGAGTACCTGCTGTATGTTGATTGACTGTGTGGGAAAGCTAATTATTAATACGTCACTAAATGCTCCCAACTCAGTGTTAAACAGTCTTCACACATTGACTAATTCAATTTCCATAATGACCAAATAAGACAAATACAATTGTCTTCATTTTATAGATGAGGATATCGAGGTCCAGAGACTTCAGGCATTTGCCCACTGACATGCAGGGTGGAAGAGAAAGAGGTGGAAGTTTCACTCAGATTTCAGTTAATCTTTACTTACCCTAAACTAAGACCAAAAATATAAAACTCACTCCACAAAATCAATAAATAATCTGTTTACCAAAACTTCTACTTAGTCATGAATATTACCAGTTGATGAAAAAAGAAGAAGAGTAAAAGGGAGAAACAAAGGAAAGTGCAAAGGGTGGATGTTTGGTTAGCACTTTACAATTCTTATTCCACCTTGCACTTCTCTGGGGTCATTCCAAGGCAGCAGTGTGAATGATCACCTGTGTAATCCTGCTCCCAAAATGCCGTGCTGGTCCTTCCTGAATTAGAAAGCAGCTTAAAAACTGAAGCTTAAAAAATGAAATGGGGCTCTGTATTTCAACTCAAGTTCCCTGTCTCGAATTTAGGTAAATGTCCCTGGGGAGAAAGTGGGAGTGGGTTAGCTCTGCCAAGTGACAATTTCTCAGCTGTTTTGTTTTTACACTCATGCCTTTAGCAAAAGCTCAGAAGGAGATATATGCATGTGTAATTTCTTCTGCAACATAATGTCCAAAATTTTTCACATTTCCAGAAGTTAAAGCACTGAAGTTCCTTTCACTTACAGTTTATAGGAAAGAAAAACATACATAAATCAGGAAAGATTTAGCATATTTCAACTCAAAAATGATTTCAGGTCTTGCTTTCTCCATCATCGGAACCCCAAGCACCCACATCACAGTACTTCACGTGTCTGGATGCAGTGGTACTAGGTAACACTCAGAAGACTGTGGTTCAAATCCAGGATCAGGACAAAACTAACCGTGTGGCCAAAGGCAAGGTACTGACCACAGTGACCTTTAGAACAGGGAAAGGTAATACAAGGTCTACCAATCTCTGGACATCAAACCAAAAAGGAGATAAGACATATGAAAGCACTGTATATGGAAGCCTATGGATGCAAATTGTTTTCATTATTTTTTCATTTGCATTACATGAGTTTTAGCACCCTGCCTCTAGGCAGGAATGAGGTTAAACCTCTTGCTAACCTCAGACTAATTGGAACCAACCTCCTGCAGCTTCTCACTGGCCTGTTTCCATGTGCGATGGAGTCCTCAGACTTCCCTTCCAGGCTCCAGGCCATTTAGAATGGCTAAAATAATGTGTAAGGGATCTTGTCTTCCACTTGAAACACTGGATTGATCCAATATTGGCAATTATTGGGAAATATCATGTCCTTGAGAAGGGACTGACTCATTGTATTTGTCAAAATAATAATTTTTTAAAAGAAATTTTGCTACTTCCTTGTATCCTGCAGGCAGACACACACACAGACTCTTGAGCACCCTCTGCAACTTTTGCAGACCTCTTCCTTGTCACTGCTCATTGTTAAGCCCTTCAGGAGCAGATTTCTACCTACTAAACAAAAATTAGAAAAATGAGAAAATAAGAGAAAAATTGAAGCTTAGGTGTATGGCACATGCCTGTAATTCTAGTACTTGGGAGGCTGAGACAGGAGGATTGCAGCATAGAGGCCCATGTGCAATAACTTAGTGAGACCCTGTTTCAAAAATAAATAAAAAACGGTTGGTGGTATAGTTCAAAGGTAAGAATGCCCCTGGGTTCAATCCCTAGTATCACAAAAAAGGGAGAGAAATTGTACTTTTTATTGACTTAACCAGATAAAAAGTTAAATGATTCTGATAAAGGTAAACCATCTTCGGTACTGTCCAAATGGTAACCACCACCCACATGTGGTGTTGAGTATTTGAAAAGTGGCTAGTCCAAACTGGGCTGTACTGTACACCAAATTTCCAAGAGCTAGTTCCAAAAAGAAAGGATACAAAATATTGCAATAATCTTATATCAATTACCTGCTCAAGTGGTAATATTTTAGATCATTGGACTAAATGAAATATATTACTTAAATTAAATTCACCATTTTCTCTTTTAATGTGCATATTGGAAAATTTAAAACTTATCAAATAACAAAATTTCAACAAATTGAATCTTAGAGATCTAATTGGCTTCTATAACAATTCATGAACCAGGCAGCATCCAGCCTACAAAATAGAAGGAGCTCTGCGGGGTACGGCACAACAATTGGTTTTTCACCAGGTAGCTTGGGCAGGGACAAGGAAACAGCACAGTGCAAAGGCAGATTGGCTAGCATCAGGAGTCTTCCTTATAAGGCTAAAGTAGAGGAGCCTTCCTCATCCTGCTGGCTCAGGTTGACTGATCCCCCTCCCCCACCCCCACCCCAAACTGGTTGATGAATCCCGTTTTTTAGAAAACTGGCTGATTTCTAATTTCAGTTTATGTGGTACTCAACATGAGTGACTCCATTCTAGTTTGGTCTGGTCTGCTGGGGCCTAGTCTAGGAGCTCAATCCAAAACAATGGCCTCCCATTTGTTTTTATTTAACCAATTAAATAGCCATGTGTTATATTTCTGTTTTACAGTGCTGATCTAGATCTTCATTTTACCCTCAAGGAGACTGTTCATAGCTTTCTAGTTGCCTCTACAATGCCCACCCGGACAGAGTTTACAAACTTACAGATATAACCATGAATAGTACAACAAAATAAAGAAAGGTACATTAAATTGTCACAGGTTCTCTCTCTCTCTCTGTCTCTCTCTCTCTCTCTCTCTCTCTCTCTGTGTGTGTGTGTGTGTGTGTGTGTGTGTGTGTGTGTGCATGTGCACATGCAAGTAGGACTGCTTCAACTTCTCTGAGTAGCTCATACTATGAGTTCCTCAACTTCAGAGCAATGATATGGCATCATAACCAGCATCAAGTGGGAACCAGCTCTCCAGATCAGAAGAGGGGAAATTCTCCTAGGAGAGGTGGAAGGAGACTGAAATTTGTGCTTTGACAAACTTTGTAGGTGATTCTGACACATGCTAAAGTTTGAGAACCACTGTCCTAGATAAACCCACACAGGGATTTTCCAGATCCAGTATGTTTGATTTCACCAAAGCATATTGGCCTTTCCTAAAACTTTGACTTTGTCAACAGAGCCCAGAGCCCAGATGAACCAAACAATGGCTTAAAATGAGGTCAACTTCCATGAGCTTAACAAATAAGAGTTTTGTTGTTACTAAACAAAGAGGTCATATTTTGTTAAATTTGAAATATCTTGCACATCATAAACTCTCAATATATATTTGATCATTGACTTTTAATTTGTTCCAGAACCTTTTATAGTTCAACATAGAGAAAAATCAATTCGGTGTTTTAGTAGATGCTATTGGTGACCCTCCCAGTGTCTTCACCAGCCAGTGAGCCCATTATTCCAGTTGCTGCCAATGATGAGATGAATGCTTGTGCACCTGTTACATTTTCCAGAAACTTACCCTGGTTGACTGGAGCCAGTTCACTGTGACGCTTTGGGCAATTATATACCACCAAATCATCCATACTTTACCCTCTACATCCAGCAGGTGACTAATGAAGAACACAAGGACACTAAAGTTTGGCCTCTTTACCTCAAGGTGAGATTTAAACTGCAAAGCTCACTTTCCCCATAATCAGGCCAAAGACCACATCCTTGCTCAGCTTATTTTCTTTGCACTCCTTCCTTAACAAGAGTTTCCTAAGAATGTCTGTCCATAAATCACGTGCAACTGAATCCCTATCTCAGGATATCCCTTTAGGCAACTTGACCAAGACAATAGACAACTGCATTTAACTAACCTGATTTATATATTATTCATTGGAAATTTTAAAATAGAGTCTTATCTTCATTGCCCAACGAATTGCAAAATGCTTCTCCCTGTCATCAAGCCACTGATTTGGAAGTAATGCAAAATAATTTAATAATATTCAAACCAAAACACATATAACAGAATAAATCTGTAAATATTCAGCTATCCTAAAACTCCAACAGATGTCAATATTAGTGAAATAGCCAGAAAGATGTTCATAGCTTTCTAGCTTTGGCTAATGCCAAACCTCTTAAAGAATCAAAAGATAGGTGTGTTCATTTGTGGTTACAGCAATGGCTTTGAACCATTTGGAATCCTGGAAACCTCTAAGAATTTGATAAAACTTAGGGATCTTCTCCTCCAAATAGGCATCAAAACACATACACCTGCAAAAGTTACTGCAAATGACTAATTCAAGACCAGTTTGCCTTTTATTCCCCTGAGCAAATATTACATACATGTTTTATTCCAAATCAATATATACTTACTACTATTCTCACATGTCAAACATGCTCATACTTCTAATTGTGCAGAAACAATCACATTGTCTACTACTTCTTGAGGAACTTGAAGCATATGTACTCACACGTACACATGCGTCCATCAAAGAATACTACCTCCTTCCTCTGTCTCCTCTCCTTCACTTTGATTTCAAGGGCAAGCTTTCTTCTATATGCCCAAACACCATCTAGTCTTGACCCAGCCCTCTACCTTGTCCCTCCAGTTTTTCCCTGAGAAGTCTCATCTCAACCTTAACTTTTTAGCCTTTCCATTCACTGGACAGGCTCTTCTCCATCTAAAAGCATGCTCATATTTCTACACTCAGAGTAGCCCTTTCTGCTTATGCTATGCCCCTTCTCTGGCTCTCCTCCATCTCCAGAATTACAAACTTGATGCTACTAACCTTCACAAGGAGTTCACTCACTTCTCTCCTATGACTATGCAGCTATCAGGCAGCAACTGATCATTTTTTTCCAGCCCAGACCTCTCCCCATAGATTCAGAATCCTAAGTCCAACACCACCTTGCATCTCTATTAACATGTTGGCGTCCAAAGTTCTATAATTGAGCTCGCTATCTGTCTCTCATTCCGAACCTGCTCTTCCTCCTGTTTTCCATACCTCACTATCACCACCAACTTCCTTCTAGTCACCTAGTTAACCAATCGTTGTCTAGTCCTGATAATGTACTTTCTAAGTGGTTCAGATCTGTTCCTGCCTCTACTTCATCAGCTAGGCACTGCAGTCACCATCTGAACCAGCCTCCCTCAGATCCATCCTTCACTGTTTCAACAACCTCCTTGCCAAAATGCAAATAGGACTCCACCACTCTCTGCCAACACTTTGTCAATATTCTGTGGACCTAACTGAAACTTAGGGAATGTTTTGGCATATTGAGTTTCACCAAAGAATAGAGATACTAGTCATTCCCCAAACAAATTGAAATATTTTTTTCTTTCCTTCTGGCCAGTTTGAATTGCCCAAGGCACCTTTATTGTACATGAGAACACCATCAAAGACTGACCACGTTCAACTTCTTTTTCATCAAAGGCTGACAGTGTTTTAGTTCCTTTCAATTTTCAATTATTTGTCCCTTTCTCCATAAAATTTAATGAACAACATCAATTTAGAAACGAAAGAATGAGTGGGAACAGCAACAGAACTCATATGAACAGGGGTTATGATATTTAGATCAATATAAAATATTTGGGGAGTGAAGGAGGGGCCCAGTATTCAGTATGCATTCTTAGCCAAGCACAGCTTTCCATGAAAACCCCAAAAATGCTTGAAAAGTTTCCATAAAAAGGATTGAAAAGGCTTTGCAGACTTCAAAGGGCTCTTAAAAATGTTTTGATGAGTTACGTGTAAATGAACATGCAGATTAAATTTCCATCTAAGTCCACATGCTCTTAAAACATTGAGGGAAAAGGGTTTTGCCAAACATGCTCTGGGTTTTCTGAACTCAAAGCAGTTTGCAATATTCAACAAAACTAAATGTGGCAGGACAGCAGGACTCACCCATCCCTGCACCCATCGCCTTACTAATTCAAAGCATAGTGACTAACCAGCAAGTGTTAGGAAGAAAGGAAAATGTATGCAGAGGATTAAAATAAATGGAGACTGATTTTCTGCTTATTTAAAGGGCAAAATGACTATCTTGGAACTATGGAAGTTAGTTTCTCTAGACTTTATCTGGGCAATTACTGGTTTATTCAACAAATAGATATTTGAGCACCTATTACATGCTGAGCACCATAAAGAAGTGAAAGATTTATATGAGCCTTCTCTTGACTTTCCTAGGATATAGAAAAAATGAGATATAGCCCATTACCAGGAGGACAATGTCCAAGTGTAAACACGTCATAGCAAAATAGGAGGTGTAGAAAATGTTCACATCCAACATTCTCCATCTAACAGAGCAAGATATGGGCTTTGATTTTTGTACTCCTGAGGTAGTTTAAGAGCTGGAAACCAAGCCGGGTGTGGTGGCGCAAACCTGTAATCCTAGTACTTGGGAGACTGAAGCAGGAGGATCACAGGTTCAAGGCCAGCATGCTGCAACTTGGTGAGGCTCTGTTTCAAAATTAAAAATCAAATAGGGCTGGGGGTGTAGCTCAGAGGTAGAATGCCTCTGGGTTCAATTCCCAGTATCACACACACACACACACACACACACACACACACACAGAGTTGGAAATCACATCCGCAACCTACCAACATGCTGAGCACATGGTGGTACTGCATGCCCTGGATCCCGGCATCCTTGCTCCATGGCTGGAGCATCCCAGCTTGTGGGCTTGAGTTATTGCATATTAAGGTTAGCACACTAAACACTGTTGCCCACTCAAAATATAGGATTACCTGACTCAGAAATCCAATTTGTCAGCAAATAACCTGCTAACAAAACTAAGAGGAGCTTAATATGGGGTTTTTAGAATTAAAAAAAAAAAGTTACCAGCTCCCTTCATTAACCATGCTAGTCAAAATTCTCTGTTATCCAACGACTTGGTCCTAAGGCACTATGAGATTATACCTGATTCAAGTGTGCTACTAATGAACACTTTAAAAGTTTCTGGCCGGGCGTGATGGCGCACGTTGTAATCCCAGTACTTTGGGAGGTGGATCTGAGTTCGCGGCCAGTCTCAGCTCTCTCTCTCTCTCTCTCTCTCTTTCTCTCTCTCTCTCTCTCTCTCTCTCTCTCTCTCTCTCTGTCTCTCTCTCTCTCCCTCTCTCTCTACCTAGTGAAAACCTCCGCAACTTCATGAGACCCAGTTTCAAAATAAAAGTATAAAAAAATAGGGCCAGGGGTATAGCGCGGAGGTAGAACGCCCCTGGGTTCAATGCCCAGTATCGCAAAAAAAAAAAAAAATTTCTGATTCCACCCATATGTTCCTAATGAGAAATAGCACAGGATCATCTCACTGTCCCCCAAGACCGACCCAAGGAAGGAAGGGAGTAGGACAGTTGACTATGTTTAAAATCTTCAAACGAGAAAATGATTATAAGATATGGACCTTTTGATTTCAGGCATTCTGAGAGCAGAGACCTCACATTCCGGTTTTTTGTTTTTGGTTTTTCATACTTTCTTCGTTATTTTTTCTTTTTTATTTGTTTATTTATTAATTTATTTTTCTTTTTTATTGGTGCATTGTAATCACACATCTTGATGGGTTTCAGGGTGGTAGAAGTATACATGCACACATTGGTCAATTAGCCCTCCTCCAATTCCCACCCCCATTCCCTCCCCCTTCCCTCCTGCTTGTGCTCAGCATAGTAGTTGACTTTGATATACTTGTGTATGTATATCCTGAGCATTAGGGTGTTTCCCTCTTCCCCCCTCCCATCTCCCTCAGTTAGGTTGCCTTCTTTACTCATCTGAGGTTTATTTACTCCTTTGTCTGGAGTCCCTCCTACACCCTATTCTCTTTAGCTTCTGCATATTAGGGAGAGCATCTGACTTTTCACTTTTTGTGACTGACTAATCTCACTAAGCATAATGTTCTCTAACTCCGTCCATTTCCCTGCAAATGACATAATTTTATTCTTCTTAATGGCTGCATAAAATTCCATTGTGTACATATCCCATAGATTGTAATCCATTCATCTGTTGATGGACACCTTGGCTGGTTCCATAGTTTGGCAATTGTGAATTGTGCAGCTATAAAAATAGATATACATGCATTAGTCTGGTCATTTGGTTTCCATTCTTTTTGGTAGATACCTAGAAGTATTATTGCTGGACCATAAGGTAGGTTCATTCCCAATCTTCTGAGGATCCTCCACACTGTTTTCCAAAGTGGTTGCACTAATTTACAATCCCACCAACAGTGTATTAGAGTTCCTACTTCTCCACATCCTCCCCAGTATTTGTTATTGTTTGTGTTTTTAATGATTGCCATTCTAATTGGGGTTAGGTGAAATCTCAGGGTAGCTTTGATTTGCATCTCTCTGATTGCTAGTGATGTTGAGCATTTTTTCATACATTTATTGGCCATTTGTATTTCTTCTTTTGTGACATGCCTATTTAGTTCATTTGACCATTTTTTGATTGGGTTGTTTGTATTTTTAGCAGTGAGTTTCTTGAGTTCTCTGCATATTTTAGATATTAGTCCTCTATCAGAGAAGTAGCTGGCAAAAATCTCCCATTCTCTTGGCTCTCTGTTGAGGTTCTTGATAGTTTCTTTGCTGTGCAGAATCTCTTCAGTTTAGTGCAATCCCACATATTGATCCTCTTTTTAATATCTTGTGCCTTTGGGGTCTTGTTGAGGAAGTATTTGCCTGTGTGTTGAAGAGTTGGACCTATGCCCTCTTCAAGCAGCTGCAAGGTCTGTGGTCTAATTTCCAGGTCTTTGATTCATCTTGAATTGACTCTTGTGCAGGGTGAGAAAGGGGGGTTTATTTCCATTTTTCTGCATGTGGCTAACCAGTTTTGCCAACACCATTTGTTGACGAGGCTGTCTTTTTCCCTGTGTATGTTTTTGGCTCCTTTGTCAAAAATCAATTGGCTGTAAGTGTGCAAATTTGTTTCTGAGTCTTCTATTCTGCTCCTTTGGTCTATGTGTCTGCTTTATGCCAATACTATGCTGTTTTTATTACTGTGGCTCTGTAGTATAGTTTGAAGTCAGGTATTCTGATGCTTCCTGCATGCTTTTGTTGCTGAGAATTACTTTGGCTATTCTGGGTTTTTTTTTGTTTGTTTGTTTCAAATGAATTTAAGGACTGATTTTTCTATGTCTGTGAAGAATGACCTTGGTAATCCAATGGGTATTACATTGAATCTGTAGATCACTTCTGGAAGAACGGCCATTTTGATGATATTTATTCTGCCTATCCAAGAGCATGGAAGATCTTTCCATCTTCTAAGATCTTCTTCAATTTCTTTTTTCAGTGTTTATAATTTTCCTTGTAGAGGTCTTTTACATCCTTGGTTAGGTTTATTCCTAGGTATTTTATTGTTTGGGGGGATGTCATGAGTGGAAATGTTTTCTGGGTTTCTTTTTCAGTGGATTTATGGTTGGCATATAGAAAAGTTTCTGATTTTTTAAGATTTATTTTGTATCCAGACACTTTGCTTTCTTCTTTATAATGCCTAATTAAAAAAACACCATCCAAGCTGGGCATGGTGGCATGGTGCATGTAATCCCAGTACTTGGGAGGCTGAAACAGGAGAATCACAGATTTGAGACCAATCTCAGCAACTTAGTAAGACTTTTAGCAAACTAGTGTGAACTTCTTTCAAAACAAAAAATAAAAATAGTGCTGTGGATACAGCTCAGAGGTAGAATACCCCTGAGTTGAATAACCAGTATCAAAACAACTACAACTAAAACACCATTCTTTAACTTTAAAAAAAAAATCTTCCACCATTAAAATCAAGGTTAAAGAAGGGAATGGCAGGGGCTGCAGAAGTGACGGGGTGGAGAAGGCTAAGACCCAGTGGGGAGATTCCCTGGTGATAAACTATGATCTCTTCATCTTCTGCTTCTGGCTTGTATGGTTTATCATTTTTTGGCAAGGTGAGAAATGAGAACATTCTGCACTTGAGTATCTGCACACACTGTACTCCAGATCTCTAAAGTATTCCCTGGACACATTGAAAACCAGCGGGACAAGACAATGAATGGAGAGAAGGGACCATGCTCTGGAAGAGAGCGCTTGTTCTTGCAGGCCATCGCTATCAGTTCTTTCTTCAGCAATGGTCGCACGACGATTGAGTTACATTAGATATTGTGGGAATGAATTGTTATGCTGGCAGCAACCCCATTTTAGAGAAAGTTGCTTCCCTAGATCAAAGGTTGCAGAACTAAATAAGAAGAAAAATGCACACAAAATGATCTCACCCAGAGTACAGAGGCTTTTGTATTTCCATTTTAGTGGTGTTGCGTCTTTGCCACATATTCCAAAGTCATATACTGAATTTCCAATTTTTTGACCTGCTTCTGAGCTTCTTAGAACAAAGGCTCACCAAATCAGATTTTCCCAGTACATAAATTACACTCTGGAAGGAAATCAGGCACCTCTGGAAGCAGCATTGACTTTTTTAGGCCACCAGGACAAATCTAGCTGAATTTACTGCTTCCGAGGAATAAGTAGACTCTTGTCCTGATCTGAAAGAGCAAATTCAGTTTCTTAAAGGGCCAAGTCTAGTATTTTTTGAAGATGCTGGAAGACTGGGAGTTTAACAGCAGTAATCCTGGGATTACTATAGGTTCACATGGAATTAGGCAGGACACACTCTGGTGACCAGAGAATGTGATGGAGACCCGTAGCAGAGGGCTAATGGCTTTATGGGTGGGTACATTCCTGAAAGAACTGTCCTGTGCCTCTCCTCATGCCCATTTATTGTTAAACTCAGTAGTACTGGGTGGGGCAAAAGATGAGGAACCAGGCAGGTGCCCCAAACTCCTGATCCCTCATAGGGTAGAACAGCACCAAGAGATCCATCAGCTGTATGCCAGGGGTTAGGAGTCACCTCTTCCTATCTCATCCCACCTTGATCATAGAAATGTTATGTAGTTGATTTGCTGGTTGAATGAAGATGTTTAAACACTGTATATATGCACTCAGCTAGATATTAAACAAATCAATAAAAAAGTATTTTATAAATATACTCTTTTGTGTTTACTTATGAAATATTGTGTGGAACTGGAGATTGAGCTAAGGGGCGTTCACCTCTGAACTACACCCCCAGCCCTATTTTATTTTTTATTTTGAAACAGAGTCTCGCTAAATTGCTAGATGCTAGCTTCAAACCTGTGATCCTCCTGTCTCAGCCTCCCAAATATTGGGATTACAAGCATGCACCACCATACCCGACACATAAATATACATTTAACTATGAAATTTCTAGAGAAAAGAATTTAATTTTACTAATACTTTTAAACCAATGAATGTCTTCAAATACCATAACAATAAAAAGGAATACAAGAAGCAATAGGATACACTAAATGATAAAATTAGTTTTTTGGAAAAGAATTGCACATTGTAAGGGCTTAATATATTTCAAAAGTTATTTCAAGCATTTTACATTGTAAGAATCTTATTTGTTCCTCACATGTGAATACTTATTCTAGAATAACAAAATTTGAGAGTATCTAGGGAATAGTTAGCCTGATCCCTTCATTTTTATTAGTTGGCTTCATATTATACTATATTTGTAAATTTTTTTACTTGAAAAATTAAAGAGACATTCATAGTTATGCAACTCAACCATCTAATTGCAAATTATACAAAGTAAATTATAAAAGCACACCTCTCTCAATCCACTGCCCAGAAGCAGTTTGACGTCAAGTGAGGAATTAGAAATAAAGACGCATGTTTCACTCCAAGGTTGAGAACCTGATTAAAGTGAGGTGGAAGCCTCACTACAGAAGAGAGGCTCTGATGAAGTCAAGAGTCTGACTGGACTCCCAGAATGCAATGGGAGACCAGCCATTTGAAAGTAGGGAGCCTGGGCCTGCTGTTGATTGCAGCCCTTGAGGACAGAGTGGGGTGGGACTGGAATTCAGACCAGGAACAAAAACAAGGGTAAAGCAGGACAAGAGATCAAGGGAGAAGAGGCTGAGCCAATGGCGGCTATAGACAAGGGCGTGCTCCACAGTGTTTTGTGTTGGAATCTATTCTATGACCCTTCTCCTTTGTCAGTGGAAGAAAGGAAAGTGTCTGCAAGCAAACCCTTGCAGTAGCAGTACCTCGAGGCATAGAGCAAGAGAGGGATTGTCCCACCAGGCATGGTGGTGCATGCCTGGAATCGCAGTACTTGGAAGTCTGAGAGAGGAGGATCACAGGTTCGAAGCCAGCCTCCGTAACTTAGCAAGGCCCTCAGCAACCTAATGAGACCCTGTTTCAACATAAAAAGGGGCGGGTGTGTAGCTCCAAGGTAGAATGCTCCAGGGTTCAGTCCCCAGTACCAATGAGAGAGAGAGAGAGAGAGAGAGAGAGAGAGAGCAAGCTGGTGCTTGGTGGAGGCCCAGAGCAGAAGAGATAGAGCCCGTTTTATTCAAATGTACCAAAGGAAGGTGTCCTGGAAGAGAAAGGTAGAACTCAGACCCTTTTGTTTTACTTAAAGATGGGCTGTCCGTGCCACAGACACATGGGCCACCACTATATGTAGCCTTATAATCTTAAATCTTTACCATTTCAGCAAACGTACCAGAAACATGTTCACTTCCCAACCCTCTAGCAGCTTCAAGAGGATTTTATGTCACTCATTCCTTACCCCACAGATCTTAAACTTTAATTACCAAATATCCATGCTGGCTCCAAGAATTTACTTTTAGTACTGCCCACTTCCACCAGCCCCTCGTCCATGTTCAGCCTCTGTCTGCCATGCAGCCTGCTTCCTGCTGGCCCTGGGCCACAGCTCTGAGGCTATTCCTTCCTGCCTGTGCCGGCCTGGCCAAATGCTCCTAGCAGCAGCGCATACCCACTTGGCATGGATGCAGAGAAGACAAGGACTTATTTTTTCCCCCTCTACTGGATCACTCCTCTCCTCTCCTCTCCTCCTCTTCTCCTCCTTCTTCTTTTATCTCTCTCTCTCTCTCTCTCTTTCTCTCTCTCTCTGCAATTCTTTGCATGCTATAAGCCACAAAACAAAACACATTTCTCTCCACCCTCTAATAGTTCTCCAGGCATGTGTTACTCATGGAAATACTGTCCATCAGACTTTGATGTAGTGAGAAGACAGAGACAGAAACTGTAGTGAAATCTCCAGGGAAGACCACATCCGAAACTGAGATTCTTACACTTCATCCTTCCATATGTCCTTCCTTGCTCACAAGTGTTGGAATAGGTGATTATGCCATTCCTGTTCAGCTGCCACCACCTCCCCCCAAAGCAAAAGTTTGGTTTTCTGATACACTGATTGTCCTTATTAGAGTAAGAGCTTAAGAGAAACAGCTCACTCTCTGGCTTACCCTTTAGACATTAAGAGTTTGGTTTGAGGGTACAATACTGCGTATGTCCTTTTCAAAAATCACCAAACACTATGATGTAGGCTATCTGGACTGCTCACTGAAATCAGGGGGTTACTGGACATTGACTTGCTGTCTAGAAAAGAAAAGTATTTGTGAAGTAAGAGGGTGTAGAGGCATACTAGAGAGTGGACAGATTGAGTGGACTAGGAGAGTGGACTAGAGAGTGGACTAGGAGAGCCTCTAGAGCATCGGTTTCTTAATCCAATGGAAAGGACCATGCCAACCTCACAGGGCTACATCAGCGACATGCACATTAGCGCATCCCAGGATGGGATTGGGGACTGTAACTCATTGCTTTCACCTGTGAGCTCTGTGCCTTCTGACAGCTTACCACACCCTCACTCTTTCCCCTTACAGAGATCCATTATATTATGACTGTTTGATAAATGTTGATGAGATTACAGACAAGAGCTCTGGTTTCAAGTAAGAAATAATAGAAAGAAGAGATCTGACACTTACTAGGTGTCTTGTAAGCACCAGTACAGTGGTAGGAGCTTTATATGTGGTCTTCATTCAAGGTCCTTGGATGTAGATTTGAGATGGAAAATTGCCTGCAGAAGGTTTATTTAGGAATGCTCTTGGGAGATGCAGCTGCAAGGAAGTGCATGAGCTAGGGTCGTGCAGGGAGCAACACTGACCCTCAAGGAAGGGGCAATCAAGGCCTAAGCTTATCATATGGGAGGTTTTAGAGCTGAAATACTTTTCAGAGTTATTCTAAATTGTGATAAGGGGCTAGGTTTCACATGTTCACATAAGCCAGTCTGGCCAGAGGCCACCCATGGGAGGGAATGTAATCTTGGATGGGGCAGTTCTGTGCTGTCAAGAGGAACTCCTGTAAAAGCACAGGTAAGAGCCCTCAGAGCCAATATTTCAGAGAGGGAATATACCAGGAAAATTGTGTGGAACTGGGGGGAAAAGGGGTGCATCAGCCTTGAAGAGGGGATTTTCCAGAGCCCCACAGTATTCACTGCAGACCATCCCTTCCACTATTTAGATCCTCTTGCCTCTTATCATATGTTGTCCCACCTGGGAACAGGTGCTCCAGATTCTAGCTGATAGTACTCCTCAGAGACCTTTCAGAGAGGATGGGGATGGATCAAGCCACTGCTGCTGCAGCTGGTCTCTAAGCCATAGCTGACAGTCATCATGCCTCCTCCACGTTCCACTCTGGGCTTCCCTTGTTTTCAGTTAGTACCTCTGCTGGTCTAGGCAACTTGCCTTATATAGTGACCCTGACCCTTATCCCTGGCCACCATGCATTCCTTAGCCATGCCTAGTATACCTGTCCAACTACTGCTACAGCTAAGTGTGTGAGCACCAAATAGTCTTCCCTGTGCTCACTGAGCAGCAGCAGCCCTACCCCCTCCTAGTGGTCAAGGTCAACTGCTCTTATTGGTCTGGAGACTCCTTTCTTGTTGGTCTCTTGGCACCAGAACCTGAGATGGCCAGATGGCAGCCATGCTTTGAAGTGTGTGGCATTCCTACTCTTCCGTGGTGGAAGCATTCTTCTCTGGGAGTCAGGACGTCTTGACCCACAGAGTCTGAAGCTGACAGTGTACAACACGTTTTGGGGGATGGTGCACCACCTGCATAGGGTACCACTTCTAGTCTGGCACCTCACTTGCATATTTAAAAGCCCCTCATACCACTGTACCCAGCCAGCCGCTGCTATGCATGATGGGACCAGCAGATCTACAGTCATGAGCCCAATGTGCATATCCTTTGCCATACAGTGGGTGCATTGGTCCAAGGCCATGCCACGTAGTATCACATGTCAATGAATTGAACTGTCTGTACGTCCTCACATAGTGGTACTGGGCACAGGCTCTGTGTAAAGATGAATCAATGCCATTTCCCAGGATGAAGATGACCAAAGTTATCAATACTCCACCAAAGGGCTGGTTGTTCTCCATAAATAGTATCTTCTAAGGGTCTCAGCATAGGTCATTGTGACTGGTAGACTGGGGGTTTGGTAGCATATGTAGTTGGATCAGTGTTGGTGAGAAGGAGGGGAGGCCCATACTATTAGCCCTATGGTAGTCTCTACCCCTGCCACCATGACTACTCTATTCATGCTCCCATGTGTCAGGCCTGTCCTAGATACTGGCTGTTGTCCAACTGACTGAGTCACTCCATGTACTTGGTGGTTTAGTGCGTGTACCATGGTTGATGCACCCTGGTAGATATTAATACAAACATCTTACTACTCTGTGCCCATTCCCATAGGTCCATCTATGTTCCTCTTTTCTAGACCTCTTTGTCTTCCAACCTTTACCATTCTCCACTGACCACTGGTCCCTTGGTACCTTCAGCTACTTCTCTTTCCATATACAATGGACATACCACCCAGAGCTCTGCCCACTGGGAGGATTTTCCTTTGGCACTGTCCTTTGGGGTCCCTCCTATGTGGGGTTGTAGTGGTGCTGCATCTTCAGTTTGCATCAACATGCACAAGTAGACCCATGGCTACATTCAGCCTTTTCCTCATCTACCATCTAGTCGTAAGCTTCTCCTACCCCCATGTAGCTCTCAGTGAAAACTGTGGGAGAGGTGCTCATACAACAGGGATGGTGACAGAACCAGCTCATGATGAGCAGCACTGGCTGCATGGCTGCTTGATGACCTGTGGTCAGCTACTTGATCTCTACCAATGCATAGCAGCAAGCCACTAAGTACTTTTTTGAATATCATATGGACCCTAAAGCCATAGGAGTTGACCCTTATTGGGCTTCGTCATAAACATCTCCCTGTGTCCTTTTCCACCACAGATACCTCTGGCACCAAAGGGTCTCCTAGGACACATGCTTTGAACATGCTGCCAAGCTCTTTCCTTCTCTAGGTCCCACTTGTATTTGGCAACCTCCCATGTCATCAGTCAGTAAATGGGTCTCAGAAGGATTCCAAGTGTGGAATTTGCTGCTTCCAGAACTCAAAGAAACCTCATAAATGTTGTGCTTTTCCCTAATGGTGGGGAATGTGAAATGCAACAATGTGCCCTTAATTTGGAGGGGATGCTCCAACATACCCCAAAAACTAAACTCCTAAAAAATGGCATTGATCTATCAAGCTCCTGAATATTCATAGAGTTTATCTCCCACTCTCTGGTGTGACTCTGTTCTACCAGGGCCTCTAACATAACTTGCCATTTCTTGCTAATTTGTTCCAGTTAGCAGAACTTCATCAATATGGAGGGACAATATGATGTGCTGAGGAATGTCCAAAGAGTCCAGGTTCTTTCAGAAAACAAGAGCATTAATATAACCTTGAGGCAAGAGTGTAAATGTATGGTGTTGTTTATTCCACAAGAGTGGGAATTGCATATAATACTGCTTTCTGATAACAAGAATAGAATGCATACTAGATTGGCAGTTAAATACTGTGTTAATTTGCTGTAGCAAAAATACTGCATGAGGCTGCAGCAAGAGGCCACAACTTGGTCATTTCATCCAGTTCTTTCTATCTTTTTCTATGCATTCTTTATATCTTTCAGGGTATCTACTATTTTCCCTGGGATACATTACTGATTGTGATGTGTCATCATTGCTGAGGGTAGGGGGCTGAAAGGCAGTTTCAAAGGCTTCCACTGGCCTCTCCACTCCCATAGCTCTTGCCCACAGGCCAATAAGCCAGTGGGAGGGGTCTACTAACTACCAAGTGTGTTCGCCAATTATACATTCAGGGACCCATGAAATAACTGTCAGAAGGGTCCATAGACTTGCTGTGAATGGACCTGGGTCAGAGTGCCATTTATCAGTAGACATTTATGAGTCTTCTAATAGAGGATCATAATAGGTCAATTGTCAATGCCAATTCAGACCCATCACCAACAATTTTTTAAGGGTTTTGGTATTCCTTTTTTCCCTAATGCATTCAAGTAAATACCCTTAGGTCCCTTTGAGGAAAGTAGGAGGGTAGTACTACTAAATAAACCTGCTGCAGAGTGTTGCTGACAGCCTTGCAGAGCCCTTCCTCATAGGGATCTCACCTCCTCCTCTGTCAGTGGATTTCAGATCTGAGAACTGGGTCGGCTCCAGAAGCCTCTCATGAGGCAGCTATCATCAGCCCTGACTCTCCATCTCAACTCTCTGCACCTTGGGCCCCCATGGCTGCCATTTCAATCTTGACACTCCTTCTTATAACTATCTGCTTCTGATTGTTGGGCACTGCCACATATCTTCTATTGAGATCCTATCAGCTCCACTGCAGTCGGAGGGCCCAGTATTCTAGCAGCGTCTCCTACCATCAGTCCTGGCCAACAGAGCTGAAGCACACTGATCTGTCCAATGTTACTGCTCCCCCTCTTTGGGGCACATTCCTTATGAATAAACACAATGTTCTCCAGGCCCTCCAGTAGAGGAGAGTCAGCTGTGGCTTTTTGGCCTTAGATAGTATATCCACTCTAGTATACCTGATACTCCAAATCCCTCCCTCCACCACCTTGCAGGAAATTTCTTCCTACCTAATGCAGATCATCACACTTTGCGAGCTTCTAAGAGCCATTCTAGCAGCAGGTTATCACTGTACCCAGGGGTCTTTCCAGGATGTTTACTCCTGTATCACCAGACAGTGCTCTTATATGAGTAACTCCTGTTATTCAACTTTGTGCTCCACTGCTTCTTGATCCAGAACCCTCGGGATCCAGGTCCATCAATACTTGTCCTTTCCAGCTGCTGCATATGAGCCAGATCCCATAGCTTCTTTGATGTGTATTCTCTCTAATCCCTTAGCAGGCCCAACACATCCTTAGTCCTTAGTGCTAAGATTTGAGTATTGTCATTTGTCTGATTGCCAGGAAGGAAAGATAGAGTAGATGTTGTGGGAGGGGGGGTCCCTCATTGCTAAGGCTTCTGCATAGATTTTTCAAGCTAAGTAGACTCACTGTATTCTTTTTATTTACATTTATTTATTTACATTTATTTATTTAGTGTGTGTGTGTGTGTTTACTGGGGATTGAACCCAGGGGCATTCTACCTCAGAGCTACACCCCCAGCCCTATTTTATTTCTTATTTGAAAACAGGGTCTCACTAAATTGTTAAGGCTGGTTGCAAACCTGCAATCAATCTGTTTCAGCCTCCTAAGGACTGGGATTACAGGTGTGCACCGCCATGCCCAGCTAGACTCATTGTATTCTAACAAGAGGCAATAGGTCAATTCTGAAAGTCCAGGTGATTTAAGGGAATTGAAGATTTCAATATTCACGGTTACATCTATCCAGATATTCTCAGATCAATCCTCATAATTCCAATCCTTTCCTAATTTGGGCCATGGCATTAGTTCAGGAGATCTACCAGGATGTAGTTGAGACTTCTTGATGCTCCACCATTTTTATGACTAAGTCCTGACCCCAGTCTTCTATCCTCCAGTTGCAAGAGATTAAACTTTCTTTACATGCTGCCAAGGAGACCCTCTAGCTTTCCCATTTTCCTTTGAATTGGTTATTACTCAACCGAGCCTGTCGTTATCCCTGTTTGATGAATCAGTGTTGTCCAGCAAAAATTGTGTAATTCCACAGTCCTTATAGTTACAAGGGTCCTTTACTTCTCCAACACCAGAGATACTGTACTAGCCAACGTGTTTTCTTCTACCAATATCTCAACCTAGTTTACCAGAAGTGAAAGTTTTAACAATTATACCAGTATAGCTTGGCAAGAACTGTCCATATTCCACTTCAAGTAGCAGTGGGGTCCTTATTGCCATTCAACTAGCAAATGATTCTTCCCTAAGAATCTATTTCCTACAACCACTCCTGGTACCATCTCCAATTGGGTTTCCTGGAAACAGACTCTGAAATATAGAACATTGCCTGCAGAAGGTATTTTAAAGAATGTTATTGGAAGATATATATGCCTGTTAGAAAGTGAAAAGGACAGTACTGGACAGGGAGAAGCTGACTCAAATAAGGTTATAACTCACCTTCAGCAGACTCTATGAAAGGCTCTACAGCTGGGGTGGCACTTCAGAATCACCCCCCAAAATTAAGCAAGGGGCACAAGCCAATGGCTTTCCATAGAAGCCAATCATTGGCTGTAGGTCATCCCTTGGAAGAAGATGTAATTTTGAGTGAGACAGTTCTCTGCTGGTGAGGGCAATACCTAGTGAAGGAAGCAACTTCAAGCCATCAGCAGCTGCTATCCCCAGGGTCTTGGGGTTTGGTACATTAGCCTTAAGGAGGGGATCTGGATAGAGCGCCATAGTATACATTATATACACTTTACTTTGTCTATACTGTGGCTATGTTCAACCAAGAGTTTTAATCTTGATTCCTTTCCTGGCCTCCAGAAGGGCAGGTGGTCTTTTTGTTCATGAGCTATAGAGAAGAAACTGACCCTCCCAGAGATTAAGCTCTCTCCTGAGGTCAAATGAGTTAGTGAATGACAGAGACAGCAGGATCAGGCAGGCAAGTTGGAGAGGTCACTTTGAGTATGAAAGAAATGGTGGAGCCCTGGCTTTTAGTCACAGATCCCAAGCTACTTGCAGGCAGTCTCTAGAAGACCTTCAGCATGTGGAATCCAAAAGTCTCATGACGCTCACTGTCACAGAAGCAAGGGAAGAGCTGTGGGACATACTTCTCAGACACCTGCAGGAGTGTTTCTGCTTGCTTTCGAAGGGAAGCAGCTCAAGTGAAGCTGCCCAATCCATCCCTTCAGAACAGACCTATTGTCAATAAATGGCCCTGCTGATCACTGTCTAGAACTTCCCACTGTCCATCTTCTGACAGTATTGATGTTACCTCATGTCCTGCGGGACACCGAAGGGGTGTTAAATATCTAAAAATGTCCAGTCTCAGACCCTACCTGTTTTCTCCTCATTTTCTCCATGTTGGGTGGACATCATGATCACTCTCAAAGTCAATCCTTCCACCTCAGGAAAATGTGTTTGCAACATTATTTCTCCTGTACTTTTGTGCAGTGAGATATGCTTGGGAGATGATCCACATATATGGCCACAACTACTACCAGATATTCTTCTTTGAAGCACATAAAAATGTAAATTAGTCCCAGGGCTTGCCAAAGATCAAGTTTCAGTGGCCAGGCTCCACTTCTAAATCATTGTGGTCAGTTCACTTAGCTGGTGCTAATGAAGCTCAGAACCGCTGCTTTAGTTGCAATCTGGACCAGTTAGCCTTTTCTCTTTTCTGACTGTATTCTGTACTCCCAATCCCAGGCAGCTTGGTCCCAGATGCAGATTGGGCCAAGGTGGAATGGACCAGGCATGTGGATGGACCACAATGAAAGTCACAGCCCAAAAGTCACCACTCTGATAGCAAGCCAACTATCTTAATCTCCGTAGGGAAGTTAAATCACTGCAAGCGATGATGAGTGCTTTAATAATTATTTGTGAAATTATTAGACAAACTTCTTCTTAAATGGATTAATTGTTCTCTGTATTACACATGTCTGCCCATGGCTTGTCTATTTTCATGTTGAACTAAAAACTGATGCTGAGCAGAGCTTTCCCTCCTCCTCATCCACTGGCAGGAAACGTATCATGTCTCAGCACACCAGGGGATACCCGGTGACCTGCTGGGGAGCATGAGCTGGAGCAGTTCCTATGACAGCATGTGCCACTTTGCCTTAATAAAAATTACCAAACTGAAAACAGATGGCAGCTGCAGATGCTGAGAAACTGAAACATATAAACAAACTCCTCTTCTTGGTACAGCTTTTTCTCTCATTTGGTCTGTCTTCTTTTGACCAATTGGCGCGTGTGTGTATGTGTGTGTGTGTGTGTGTGTGTGTGTGTGTGTGTGTGTGCAGACTGCAGGAGGCCCTTGGCTGGGTGTTGTGCACAAGGCTGTAGCCTGAAGAAAAAGCTCCCTGGGACATTGGCCAGACTTGATTAAATGGCAGGGTGGTCCGTTCTAGAAGAATCCACTTCACACAGGGGGTCGCCTTTGATTATTTCTACTTTTGTCATCAGAGAGAAAAATGGGAACCCTGTCTCTTTTCCTGAACCTTCCTGTATTATACCAGTTCCCCCTGCTTTATACTTTCTTTTTCTTCAGGTCACTGTATCAGAGTACCATCATTAGACAATTTCCCAAAAATAAGCAAGACGATCCCTGTCCTTGAGGCATAGCCAAACTGGTTTAGGAGAAACCACACACAAGCACGAGGTCATTGGACATTTTGTAGAAGCCACAACACACCACAGTGTGAAATGTCATTATAAAGCAATAGAGAGCAAGAAAGCACAGGCAAAAACAGAGATGAGAAACATTCATGAAGATAGGCCTCCTAGAAGAGGCACCTTTTGAAGAAAGCATTATTAGAACTATCTTCAAATCTTCCTTTTATGTTATTTTTCAACTCTGCTTTTCCTACTACCTACCAAGAGGTAGTAAGCACTTTGCTTCCATAACACATTTTAACACAAATATGTTCAACAACTTCTTACAAAAGTGCAAAAGTAATTCAATAAAGGAAGGATCATTTTTTTCAAAAAACGGTGCTGGAGTAATTGGACATAGGCAAAAATAATAATAATGTCAGGCTACACAAAAATTTGCTTGAAATTGATCATAGACTTACATCTAAGACCCAAAACTATAAAACTTACTTTAAATAACATAGAAGAAAATCTTTGGTATTGCCATGAGAGAAGAGAGATCTCTGGAAGAGGGTCCTGAGGAGGTCCCAAAGAGGAGGTAACTCAACTCAGGACTAGTGGGATCTTTGACATATGAGATGGAAAAGAATTTCAGCACGTGTCAGGGGAGGCACAGAGATTTACTTAAGAAAGCAAATAATACACATTTGAGGGAGAATGTGGTCATCTCTAGAGTGAGAGACACCTTCGGGGTAAAGCAAGGAATATACATTCAAGGAAGAATGCAGGCTATCTCAAGAGGGAGATGCATTTGGGAAGGGATGGGCATCCTGGCTCCTCTTTTAAAGGAAACTTGGTGAACGGTGGGCATGGGAAAGCATACTTGGCTGACATTAGTCTGGTGATCTCAAGACCATTTATGGTGGTCTGGTCATTTTCAGGACCCTTAGGCAGACCTGGTCTCCATTATCTGATCAATAGATAACACTGGGAAGTCTCCTAAATTGTAGGTTTCTCAGAATATTGTATCTCTCTTTGCTTAAACTATTTATTGGTGGGCTAATTAGTGGTGCATGAGGCAATTATCATAAGTGAGTGAATTTTTACTTAACTTTAAGATTTACAGACTTCCCAGGAATTGGGGAATTATAGGTCTGAGAGAGAGACTGCTTAGGGAGTGACAAGAAAAGTATAAATAACTTCTGAATTAAAATTTTATTTCTTTCTCCTTTCTCTATGTCTTCTTTCTACCTATTTCTTTTGTTTCTTCTATCCTATCTCTGTGTCAAGAACTAGATTCAGAATTCTTGGACTTGACATCAAAAGCAAGATCCAAAAAGCAAAAAAATGATAAAATGAACTTCATTGAAATTAAATTTTTGCTCTCAAAAGAATACTAAGAGGATGAAAATACAATATGCAGAGTGAGTGATAAGATTTGCAGCACACATATCAGACAAATGACTAGTATTTAGGATAAAGAGCTCTCAAAATTCAATATTATTTATTTTTTAAAAGGTTCAATTAGCGGCCCGGCACAGTGGCGCACGCTTGTAATCCCAGTACTTTGGGAGGCGGAGACCAGAGGATCCCGGTTCGCAGCCAGCCTCAGCTCACTCTCTCTCTCTCTCTCTCTCTCTCTCTCTCTCTCCCTGTCTCTCTCTCTACCTAGTGAGGCCCTCTGCAACTTCGTGATACCCGGTTTCAAAATAAAGCATAAAAAAATAGGGCCGGGGGTGTAGCGCGGAGGTAGAACGCCCCTGGGTTCTATCCCCGGTACCGCAAAAAAAAAAGGTTCAATTAGAAAATTATTAAAAGATAGAAACAAATATTTTACCAAACAAGTTGCACAGATGACAAGTAAGCACATGAAAAGAAGGTCAACACCACTAGCCATTAGGGAAATCCAAGATTTAAAACCACAGTAAGAGCTGGGCATGGTGGCCCACACTTATAATCCCAGTACTTGGGAGGCTGAGACAGGAGGATTGCAGGTTTGAGAATAGCCTCAGCAAATTGTGAGACTCTCATTAACCTAGCAAGACCCTGTTTCAAAATAAAAATAAAATAGGGCTGGGGGTGTAGCCCAGAACGTAGAACACCCCTGGGTTCAATCCCCAGTACCAAAAAAATAAATAAAATAAATAAAACTACAGTGAAATATCACTACACATCTATCAGAATGGCTAAAATAATAAATAGTGACAACATCCAATGGATGCAGAGAAACTAGATCATTCATACATTCCTGGTAGGAATGTAAACAACTCTAGAAAACAGATTGGCTATTACTCAAAATTTAAATATCCACCATATAAAGTTATAAACTATCATCAGTTCTACTCAGGCATTTATCCTAGATAAATAAAAACCCCCAAACCTGCACAGAATGTTTATAGAAGCTTCATTGATAATATCCTAAAACTGGAAACAATCCATATGTCTTTCAGTGGATGAAGGATTAAACAAACCGTGTTATAGCCATACCATGGAATATTACTGAGCAATAGAAAAAGAACAAACCATTGATATACACAACAAGTTGAACAGCTCCCCAGAGAATTATGCTGCGTGAAAGAAGCCAATCTCAAAAGATTACATACTGCATGATTCCATTTATATAATATTCTTGAAATGACAAGATTTTAGAAATGGAGAACAATTTTGTGGTTGCCCGGGGTTAAAGGAGGGGTTGGAAGCCAAAGGGGAGTGACATAGTTACAAAAGGGCAGCATAAGGGACCCTTGTAGTGATGGCAATGTTCTGTATCTTGACAGTACCCATGTCAATAGCCTGGTTGTGACATTGTACTATAATTCTGCAAGATGTTGCTACCATTGGGGGAAATGGTAAAGGAGATATGAGATCTCTCTATATTATTTCTTACAACTACATGTGAATCTACAACTATCTCAAAATAAAAGATTTAATTTAAAAATGCGTAAATCATTCTAAATATTAAATAAAACACAGAAGCCATAAAAGAAAAGGCTGATAAAGTTGACTTCATAAAAATAAAACAGAAAATCTGCATGGCAAACATAGAAGCATAGAGTAATAAAACCCCAGAGGTAAATTTTGGCAATAAATTCCAATCACAAACTGCCTACCTAATATAAATTTCCACTTAATTCTTTACTATAGCAATCTCTGTTTTGATTGTGGTGGTGGTATGGTTTGCATATGGTTTGTGCCCTCTGAAACTCGTTGAAATTGAGTCCCCATTGTGAGGTATTATGAGGTAGAAACTTAATCTGATTATGGTACTTAGAGGTAGGTCCTGGGGAGGTAATTAGGGTTACATAAGGTCATCAGCATGGAGCTCCCATGATTGAATATTGGTGACTTCATAAGAAGAGGGAGAGAGACCAGGACACACATGTATGTTCCCCATCTTGAGATTCTGCTAGCCAAGAAGGTCATCACAAGCCTGGGTCCCTTGGCTTTGAACCAAAACTGTGAGTTAAAATAAGCCCAATTTCTTTATAATTAACCCAGTTAGTGGTACTATGTTATTAGCAACATAAAACAGACTAATACAGGGAGCTATGCTATTCCTCAGGCTTCTTTGTATCTAGGGGTGGGCATAAGACACAATCTGGCCCATAAAATATAGTGAAGTCTCTTAGGAAGACCCCCCTCTCATCAATGAAGTCTTCCAGCAAAGGTCCTTCTGCCTTTTTCTTAACTGGAACTTGTTCTCAGTGCCTGGAGGATCCTGGACATCATGTGATGTGCAGACAAAGGCCATTTGCTGAGATATGAAACTATTTCATCAGCACAGTGGATTATTCTCAGTCTGTAGAAAAGAAAGAGTTGGGGTTGTCTCTGCTCTGGAAATGAAGAAAGCGAAATTATCCATACAGCATGATGAAATGCAGTAACCAGGCATAAAAGCCATTCCAATTATACAGTGAACAGAGGTAACCTGGGCTTGGTCTTCCAGACCATAGAGCCATGTGAGAGCAAAGTGCATGTCTATCTCAGCACTCCAGCCTCAGCGCTGGGTGTGCCCTGACAGCCTCTTCAGACCACCTGATTCACAATACCTGATGACCTCTATTCCTTTCTCGACCTTCACATAACTGGTACATTTCTATATTTTATTATATTTAAGCACATATATATGACATATATATAAGCACATATATACATACACATGTATATGTGTGTGTATATATGTGTGTGTGTGTGGCAAGATTTAAAAGATGGCATGTACTATTTAAAGGAAGGTTTCCAGAAACTACTCTTTCATTGTTCTCAATCACTGCTTAGTCTCTTTCTTTGACTGCCAACTTGCAGTAATCTCATTGACCCCACATCTCCCTTAGCTTGTCTTAGGTTGGTTAAGTGTCTACTGTATCTTGAGGACCCCAAGCATATTTCCAAGGTATTGAAAGCTCTGAAGTTTTGTTCTACTGTGGTACTAATGGCTGTAGAAAAATAACTATATATGTGTTTTCTATTATTTCTGTTTCTATTCTGTCTTTGTCACTTTCTGTACCTTTAACATCTATTTAACAACCAGCTTTTTTCAATTTTTCTTTTTATACTCAGAGGCCCTGAAAGAAAGAATATAATTTGCCTTGTTCAGTGTTGCCCTTGACCCACCTTGCCGGCCCTTTCTCCCCACCGCACAAGTGGCTTCCTGTCCCTGCCCTTCCAGCACTCAGACCTCTGGTCTTGGCAGAACCCCCCATGTGCCTTGTAGAATACTCATTACTCATTCAGTGCTTCCCAGGGCACTTTATTAGATTTGACATTTCTAAAATCCTGGCTAATAACAGAACCTTAATTATTTTTAGTTCAATAGGACATAATAAACTTTTGAAATGGAAAATAGAAGTATGGATTTAAACCTAGAAAGAAATTAGATATAACCTATCATTTAGAAAAGAGAAAACTAACCTGGTCCAGGCCACTCAGAAAGATCAAAAGAAAGTGTTTTTTATCTACACTGCTTTCTGATGAAGCTACTGAACATTTCATATTGCAAATGTGTGTTAGAGGAGTGAAGAAATACCAGGCACTGCTTCACAAGGCAATAGCAAATCTCTTTCTCACGTGAGATGAGTCCCAAATGTCAACCTACAGATTGTGAGAAATACACTAAATATAATTTAGATTTTTTATTTATTTTTATTAATACAGTGTGAATTTCTTCCTTTAATTATGATTCTACAAGTGCATTATAATAAGTGATTTTATTGTGAAATGAAACCAAAGCTATTCATATAGTCATTTATATACTATATTAGTAATAGCTGTGGATTTCAAGTATCTTTGAAATCTAAAGTAATCTATGGAAAAATATGATTCACAGTGAAAAATTCACTTTATAGTTAACTCTTCAGGAAGGTGAAAGGAACAAATACTTGTAAGTAAACTGAATCTACAACATTAGGGTGGACTACTGATTTAAAAATGGATCATAGAAGTGTAAGATTCAAGGTCAGATCAAAGAACTAGTTACACATAATATAGCCCCATAATCCCTTATCTGAAATCTATGTGACTGTATGTATTTCAAAATTCAGAATTCTGTTTTGAATTTTAGAAAGGTCGTACAACCCATCTGCTGCATATTACAAAATATGCCAGCAGAGTCAGGCGTGCGCCCTATCATCAAGCACTTTAGAATTTCTTAGGTGAGAAGCATCAATAGTCACACTAAATATAGTAAGTAAGACTATGGATATAACCTCACCGGTTCAAGTCAGGTTTCCTACCTATCTTGATAGATTAACTCAAGTTTTATCAAATAAAGTGGGTAGAAATTTTTCCAAGCTTTTTGTATTTCAGAATGGTTTCTAAGGGATTATTGATCTAATATATTTGCCATTAAAAATAATTTTGTCTTAAGACTCTGTATAATTAATTTATAGTAATCCTATATTTTATATTAGAATTATATTTGCATAAGATATATTGTGTACCTTGAGTTGGAAAGCGTTCTTTTTGGTGTCTTTTTCTGTTTGCTTGTTTACTTGATTTTGGAGATCTTCAAAAAGAGATTCCTATATTCTTCATTTTGAATGTAAGTATGATTGGCAAATCAAATCATATTTTTGAAACTGTGTAAAGTAAGCTTGCTAAGGAAATAACTATTCTTGAACTGATGTGTTTTGTAAATAGGGATTTTCACCAGATTAAAGTTTCTTAAAGTAGGCCAATCTATATGGTGAAAATTAGCAAAAAGCAAGCCAAAGTTTATCATCTGTAACATAAAGAGGTGGCCACAATTTAGGAATAATTTACCAATTCCCTTTTTGTTTTCTGGAGAAGAGGGATTCCATACACCACCACCACTATTCTCAAGTTCTCAGGGTATGACTACTACTGTAATTAATGCAAGCGCTTGTGAGAACTTTTGCTTTGTTTTGGGTTTTTTGGTGATACTGGGGATTGAACCCAGGGACATTCTCCCTCTGAGCTACACTCCTGACCCTTTTGTTTGTTTTGCTTTGCTTTGCTTTGTTTTGTTTTGTTTTGTTTTGTTTTGTTTTGTTTTGTTTTGTTTTGTTTTGTTTTGTAACAGAGTCTCTAGGTTGCTAAGAGTCTTGCTAATTTGCTGAAGTTGGTCTTGAACCTGTGATCCTCCTGACTCAGCCTCCCAAGTACTGGGATTACAGGCATGCGCCACCATGCCTGGCTTGTAAGAGCTTTTGACTCTTTCAATGTAACTGTATTTTTAAATTTCCTTTGTTTCCCTAGGGTTGAATAATATACATCTCATTATATTTGCCTTAGCATCATATTTATAGTTTATTCATCATGGTAGATATGTGTTATAAATATTTCATATTCTGACATTTAAAAAACAATGTTGTTTTCAAACAGAATGACTCAGGGCTTGAATGCCAGAATTAGCTGAAAATATAAAGCCAAAGAGTTCTTCATCTTCTATGATAAAGGTTGCCAAAAATATTGAGGAGAATGACTTCCCATCACTTAATTTTTCAGAAATAATCGTCCATGTTATATAAGATTAGTAGATATTTGAGAAATTATTTCTTCAACATAATAAATTTCTGATAATGTTATCAGAACTCTTATAAGAGATTGAATTTTATGATGTAATTATAGAAAGCACAATTTAGAGTTAGAAGGGAATCTGGCGCTCACACCTTCATTGCACAGAGAAGAGAACAGCAGACTAATGAGAGTAGAGAACTTTCTTGAGGTCACATGAGGAACCTAGCTAAAATCACCAGCTCTAGGACCAGGGCTCAGCTGTGCACCATGTTTGATCTTCTGTTGCTCATCTTCTGTCCCCATTAAAGCCACAGCAATCTGATCATAGGAACCATATATAATTCTTCCCTTTCATTTTTCCCACAACACACCGTGTGCAGTAGATTCTTATTTATGTGTGATGCTGTCATTATGCCAATTAATGCTTGAAATGACTACTAATCAATCTTTCACTAGGATTTTAACCTACAATGTCCAAGATTTTGTTCTAATTTTTTTCAGTTATTTGCATGAATTTTCAAAGAATCCTAATCTTGACAAAGACTATCAGCTTCATGTCTTCATGCACAAGGATGTTAAAATAATTACTCAAAGCTGGTGTGGTGGTACACACCTGTAATCCCAGCACTTGGGAGGCTGAGACAGGAGGACCGCAAGTTTGAAGCCAGTCTCAGCAAGTAGTGAAACTCTCATCAACCTAAGGAGACCTTGTTTCAAAATAAACAATAAAATAGGGCTGGGGGTGTAGCTCAGAGGTAGAATGTCTCTGGGTTCAATCCCTAATACCACACACACACACACACACACACACACACACACACAAGAAAAACTCAGTGCATAGCAACAAGTGGCAATGCTTATGTCAAGTGGAAAGTGTTGATTTTACTCTTCTAAGAAGATCAGGTAAGTAGACAATTTTGGGAAACCTTCTCAATGTGTAGCCTCAGATGTGGGCTGAGATTTACTGTAGAAGCTTTGCTTTGGAAAAAGTGGTGGAAGGTGGAGGGGCCCCTTTTCCTCCAGCCAGCACAAACACTACACTTAACTTCAAGTGCAAGATATGGCTTCTTTTCAGATTTGTTACCACAACATTGTGTTCTATGAGGGAGAGAGAATGGGAATGATTCATTTAAGCCTCCAAACTCTATGATCCATAAAATGAGGACAATCCCTGTAACTAGCTTGTGATGATCATGATGTCACCATTAAGAGTTCATTGGGCCTTAAAATGCCAGAAACTTGACATATCCTGCATCCTTTTTCCATGTTCCATTCCCAAGTTAAGACTAGTATTGAATGCCAGAATATATGAGTATTACTAGGCATTTTTCCCTGCCCATGGACAAAGAAGTAGATCTCCAACAGTGACTACAAGTAAGGGGAGAAAATAGCTTCTAGACTGAAACCTCACTCCCCAAAATATCTCACCATTTTAAGTAAAGTGTTCTGTCATTACTTTAAAAAATATTTATATTTTGATAAAATTTTATTTTTTTAAATGTGCTTTTATTGGTGCATTATAGTCTCACATCACAATGAAAATCAAGTTGAAGGTAACATACATGCACACAGCACTTGGTGCCCCCTCCACCTCTCCTTCCCCGCCCCCAATACAGAGTATTGAGATTGACATTGGTATATTCTCATATGTACATATGGTCGATGGTAGTAATTCCATTAATGAACTTCATTCTCCCCCTTCCCCTTCCCTTAGACCACTTCCCTGACTCCACTGAGGCTTCTACATTATTGTTTGGAGTCCCTTTTGTATCCTCCCTACTCCCTAGCTTGCTCATATTAGAGAAAACATATGACCCTTCTCTTTCTGTGATTGGCTGATCTTACTTAACATAATGTTCTCCAGGTCCTTCCATTTTCTTGTAAATGATGTTATTTTGTTCTTTATTGCTGAGTAGAATTCCATCGTGTGTATTTCCCATAATTTTGTGATCCATTCATCTGTTGATGGACATCTAGGTTGGTTCCATAATTTGGATATTGTGAATTGTGCTCTGAACATGGGTATGCATATATTACTGTAGTTTTCTGGTTTCAGTCCCTTTGGAATGATATCCAGTAGTGGTATAGCCAGATCATATGGTGGATCCATTCCCAGTTTTCTGAGGAATCTCCACACTGATCTCCATAGTAGCTGAACTAGTTGGCAATCCCACCAACAGTGCAGAAGAGTTCCTATTTCCCCACATCCTCGCCAACATTTATTGTTGACTTCTTAATTATTGCCATTCTGATTGGGGTTACATGAAATCTCAGAGTAGTTTTGATTTGCATTTCCCTGATTACTAATGATGTTGAACATTTTTTCATGTATCTATTGGCCATTTGTATCTCTTCTTTCATGAAGTGTCTACTCAATTTGGTTGCCCATTTCTTGATAGGGTTATTTTTTTAGTGTAAAGTCTTTTAAGTTCTTTGTATATCCTAGATATTAGAGCTCTGTCAGAGGGATAGCTAGCAAAGATAGTTATAAAAATAGTACAAAAACTTGCATATATCCTTAATTCACTGATTGTTCCCATACTTTTCCATTTGTTATCTATCATTCTTTTAACCATTTTTAATCTACAGACATCATGTCCCTTTATCCCTTAACTCTTCAGTGTGCATTTCCTTAGAGCAAGGTCATTCTTTTACATAATAACCACAATCATCTTATCAAAATCAAGACATTTAACATTGATACCATGTGTTAATTAATTATAGTTGCTTTCAAAAAATAAAATGCTGATATTATATGCTTTCTGGAAGTCTGCTGGTTTTAAAACAAAGATGGTTTTTAAATGTGATTTTTCAATTGACTGGTCCTTAACATGAGCCAGGTTTTTTTCTAAGCAGCATGCCTAGCCAGTTATAATTTAAGTCAGATCTAGGAGTTGGTGTGTGTGCAGATTCATACACCATGTGCATGCTGAGAGGGCCTTACTGGTCCTGGACTAACCACTACAACTAATTAGTAGACATCAGAATAATGGGAAGAGTTGTATAATCAAATGTGGGTTGAACCTGTTGACTGGAGATCTGTTGGCATAATGACACATTTGATTTCTCTGTTCACCTTTTTAAAAGTAGGGAAGAAGAAATAAGGACAAAAATTAAATAAGTATAAAAGACATTAAAAGAGTAATTTATAGCAGGGAGTGTTGTATATGAACAAAGAGGTAAATTTCAATTAGATACTCAGCAAGTCTGTCTTTTACAAATTTCAGAACTCGCTGATCACAGATTTTTGCTATTTCACTTTTTTTTAACTTTTTATGTTCATTTATTGGTGCATTGTAAATTGTAATTATACATTTTTATATATGTCAGGGTATGAACATCATACATGCACACATTGCATATTTAGCCCTCCTATTGTATTTTTAAATTTTAAGTTATACAGTAACCAAGGAGTCACAAGTTTATCAAATAAGTATTAATCAGCTTTTTCATCACTGTGACCAAACCAGAACAACTTAGAGGAGGAAAGTTTTATTTTGGCTCACAGTTTCAGAAGTTCAGTTCATGGTTGGCTCACTCCAGTGCAGAAATATCATAGTAGCATAGTCCAGCAGAGGAGAGCTGCTCAAATCATGAACAGCTGGGAGTGGAGAGAGTAAGAGGAAGGGACCAGGGAGAGATATAGGCCCCACAGCCATGCCCCCAGTGACCTACCTCCTCTAGCCACAACCTACCTGCTGCCTACAGTTACCACTCAGTAAATCCATCTGAATGATTAATCCATCAGGGGATTTATCCACCGAAGAGAATGTAGCCATGCTTCAATCATTTCACCTCTGAACATTTTTGCATTGCGAACCCAGGAGCTTTTCTGGAAGACACCACATAGCCAAACCAGAACAAAACATGTGACCCTTCAAATTATTACCTAAAACACGCAGAGGCACAAACATTTCCCCAGAAGCAATATTTTTATTTATACTCTGCCTTATTCCAAAAAGCTTCTGGATACATAAATACACAAAATAACAAGAAAAGGTAAATTTTAAAATAATTGGATTAACCCGGGCTTGGTGGCACACACCTGTTGGCCCAGTACTTGGGAGGCTGAGATAGATGGACTGCAGGTTTAAAGCCAGCCTCTGCAACCTAGCAAGACCCTCAGCAACCTAGTGAGACCCTGTTTCAAAGAAACAAAATAGGGCTGGGGTTGTAGCTCAGAGGTAGAATGCTCCTGAGTTCAATCCCCAATACCAAAAAATAATTAAATAAATCATTGTATTAGAAAAAATGTGTGGCAAAGGCAAAATATAAACCACAGTGAGGTTAGGACATCATTGGAAGCCTCTTCCCTGGCCTCCTGCTTAGATAAATATTAAATAAATATTTATTAATTATAAAAGCAAGAATCCGAGTGTTTTCTACACACTAGATCCTGTTACTAAGGACAAAAAAAGTTTTATTTCATTTAATTCTCAAATTCACCTCTATTTTTAATATAAATTCTATTATTATCCCCATTGTACAGATACTTGCACTGAGTTTCAAAGAGGCTAATTTGTCAATAGTTGCAAAGCTGGATTCGATAAGCCCATATAGTCTAATTCCTGGGATTCTAATCACAGTACCAGGTAGCCTCCAAAATTAACTTTCTAGAATCTCTGCTCACAAAAAAAAACTTGGTAGAAGACAGAGAAGCCCATCTTAGCTTCACCTCAGATGTGTTGAATGAATAAAAGAATAAATGATTGTGATTGGCCATACATTTTGTCCTAAGCTTTCTAATGTTTAAACCCAAAAGAAAGAGAAGTTCTATGATTCATTATGCCTTTCATACAAAGGCAAACCAACTTCTTGGGAAAAGTATAAACAATAATTTATAGTCTCCTGGTACACACAAGTTCAGAAGACAAAATGGATAGCCGAACAGTGGAAACATCAATCTATGAAGAACTATAATTCGTCACATATTTGTCCTTAATTATGGAGAATTTCAAGTAAACATCAAAATAGAATAGCATAATGAATATCCACCTATCCATCACCCGACTCAACCATTAACAACTCAAGGCAAATCTTGCTTCTGTACCTTTCACTATATGATTTGAAGCAAATCCCAGACTTATCATTTTATTCATTAATATTTTATTATGGATCTCTAAAAGATGAACTCCACATTTTTCTTAGCATAACCACAATACCATGACCACATCTAAAAACAGAATAATTTTTAATGTCTGCCCAGTGTTTAAATTTGCAATTGTCTCTTGAATTTCATCATTTAAATTTTTCTTTGTTTGTATCAGGATCCAGATAAATTCTGCATATTGCAATTTATAACCACTTCTTTTTTAACTCACAAAAATGAGTTTAACTATAATTTACAACAGAAAGGGCATCAGTTCCAAGTGTAAGAAGACATGTAGCAAAATAAGTCATGTTCCCGCTGTCTGTACAATAAAAAGAGGAGACAAGATGATTTTCAGAGTTTCCTTCAGTGTACCAATGACTATTCAGACCATTATTTTTATAAATGAGGAGCTCAAGATCAGACAGTTGAGTGGATCACAGACTTAAATTTATGGTAGGATAATTAATTATATGATATTATTCATCAACCCATTCACAAATAATAATTCAACAATCTTAAAACAACATCCTTCAAAATTACTTGGAGCCCTGTGGTTTTCTTCTCTTCAAAGAGTAATTTCACCCTTAGGTTTTACAGGCCCAATTATGCACCACCCTGATTATTATCAGAACCAAATCTATAGAACCCATTACTTTAATTATTCAATATACAAATAATGCTTAGCTTCAGCCTTATAACCAATCTCTTTCCCCAAAGCTACCCTATCCAGATGATAAAGATGGAATGGAGAGAAAGGGTCAAGAACCATGTGCTTTGAGCCCCTATCATGTGCTAGGCATTATGCTGAGCACTTTTTTGAAGAGTTTCTCCTTTAATTCCCAGGGTTATTAGATGGGATGGCAGAACAGGAATCTGAAGCCAACATCACTCTTCAAAACCCATAATCTCTTCTTGTCTAGAAAATCAGAGTCTCAACTTCAGAACAATGTCTTGAGAATTAAAGGAAAAAGAAAAAAATTTTAAGTGCCTTGTGAATTATGAAGCACTATGCCCACATAGAACAAAGTACAGGCTCTCAATGAATATTTTACTTGTAATGCTGAAGGTGCTCAGACTCAATATACAGGACGTCACTGGTTGCTCCTGTGGGCTCCCAAATAGAGTCCTGAGAAATACATTGGGACATCCTTAAATTCCAATTTCTTCTCCTTCTTATCCATATCGCCTTCTACAAACAATTGTCCTGAGCCACATCTGTTTTCTACTTTCCCCAGGATTTCCCTGTGCTATAAGGAAAGAGAAGTCACGTCAGTTGTTACACACAGCCAGCTGAGCATATAGCATGAGACATCCAGGAAGTATTTTTCAAGACATTTGTTTGCATTAAAATCATCACCCTTCCATTTCCCTATAAATTGGCTTTCCTACACAAACAGCAAGCTTGCAGCCATAAAATTGCAGACTCCATATGGTAAACCCAGCGCTATACATGGATTTCTATACCAAGGTATTGTCAGATCTGAACCTTCCCCCAGAGAAACAGGGACACCAGGAACAATTGGAAAGAGGAGCAGCCCATGCCAACCTGTGGTGTTCCTATTAAATGGATGACACATGAACTTCAAAGAGCATTTTACAACACCCTGCATAGTCAGGGGTGGCTGGAATTGAAAAGACAAAACAAACATTTCCATTTGCTAGGTAGGGAGCGAACCAATTGCAGCAAGCCCCTCTCGTTAAAATCAGGGTCTGGAGTAAAAAGTGTAGTGAACATGCAGAGCTCATTACTGTGCTTCCTAGTAAAGTGAACAAAAAGCCTATTTCTGAAATGATGTTTATTACCATATCGTGTATTCTCTTAAGAGGTTCAACAGCTGCCGTCTAACCACTGTCTTAATGGAAAGCAAATTTAAGACTTTGGAAGCTTTTGGTTGTGTGTGAGGGGGATTGGAGGATTGGCAGGGAGAGCGGGTTTCCTTTCTTCCTTCCCCTTTTTCTTTCTTTCATAATTTTGCAAAGAGTTTAGTACTAGATTGACTGGATTATTTAACTGAATCTGTGTGCAAACCTCAGGCACACCAAGTATGAAAAAAGACTAGAGTTTATGCATGGGTGAGGAATTGCACTTTTCCCAAATAACTAAGTTTCTAAATTGCTCCGTTGCATTATCCTCAAGAGGAATGGTGTCGCCGTCCTTCCAGAAAGAAAGGGGAATTTGATTTACTTTTACAAAATTTCCTTGAATTCGATGAACATTGAGTTTGTAGACACACTCTATAAGTCATTAAATAATTCTTGTCATTGTGTAAAATCGTTATAGCTTATTTTCTTTTTTATAGCTTATTTTCTTATTCCATTCAATACATAGATATGTTTGAGAGCAGTCTTCCAAATTCTCTACATTAACTACAAAGAAAAAGAAAGGAACAGCTCAGAGTATGCAACAAAAGCTCAGTATCTCAATCCAGAAATGTCACTAGATGTAACAGAGGAGTGGCCAGGTGACAGGTGTGGGACCAAGTAATGCTGGGCTGCCTTGGGGAAATAGCACAAGCTCTCTGAACAGATGACTGACCCATATTGAGAGAATAAAGAAGTCTGGTGGCTTCAAAGGGCTCCAAACTATTTTCCTGGTGATATAATGCCCCTAGTTCCACATAGGGTGCAGTGGCAGCCCAGGAGTCTCAAAAATGTTATTCAAAGCCCAGACTTTTAATTTATACTCCCAGGATGAAACTCGCAGTTTTTAAGCAGTGATTTTATAAACCTGAAAAGTTAGTTTAAAAGGCAAGAAAACAGAATAAGGAATATACAAACCAAATATCACCAAAAGAAGGCTCTAGAGGAAAATCAGAATGATTTGACCTATAATAATTCTTCATATTGTTACAGATGACTGTGGTGGCTACCACCAAAACAAGTGTGTTTGGGACTAATTGGCTGTTATCATACACTTTTGAGGTAAGTGCTTGAACCTCCCCACAGTGTGGAACTGTTGGAATCACCCTGTGTCCTGATTCTTCCTGATTGGTTCTCACTGGCCGCCTATAAAGATTTGGACCATCCCAGTTCCATTTTGTAGCTGAACACATGTGCAGCACAGCAGTGACTGCCGTAGACCTCAAAGGGAAGTTGTCCACATGAGATCCATGCATGTGTTTCCAATGTCAAATGCAATTAGTTTTTTAATGAAGACTTGGGTTTTAAGGGCATCCACCCAAGGCTCTCACTGGTGATGGCCTGAGTGATGATTTCAGCTCTGCTCATGGAGGGCAGCTGTGCCTTCCATCCACTCATTCCTGGCACCCCCTGATGCCCACCCGACTGATCTGCTCAGCCCATGTGGACGAGGGTAGCAGAGCTCCACATGCTCATGATCCTCTCCCCAGTTTAAAGATTGCACCATGATTAACAGTTTCTTAATTTAAAAAAAATGCAGAAAAAGACATTAGCATGTAAAGCTCAGACTTCTCTACTTTCTATGTAAGTGTTCATCCACAGTAAAATATAGGTGGCCTTTCACCAAGGTTTTCATTAAGTAGAAGTCTCCCTCGTTCTGAATACAGAGCAGTCCATTTTCCCCCATGATTATTTCATCATCTTGACATTCAGAAAGGTTTTCGTTCCTTTCATTTCTCTCCCACCACAGAGCATCATTTCATTCTCATGTGAAAAGCTTTAGATCACACTGATAGTACAGTTAAGTGGTTTGCCCTAAAAGTAGTTATAAATAGTTTATTGTCCATTGGAGAACATGAAGTCAAAGATGGCGCTTGAGTCTAAGTGGGACTCAGAGATATTTGGGCACGTGTGCCCACATGGTGGAGATGGGCTCTCTGAAGCCATTAGCCTGCCCCTGAAGCACCTCTGAGACTTCTTACACCTGCAAGTATAGCCAAGAGCAGGGGAGGGAGCGGGGTGCTCTGGCGTGTTATCTGTTACTCCAGTTTCCCAACCAGCCCAGTATTTACCCTGAGACACTGATCATGCAGCAGGTTACAGAGAAAACATATGCTACTTAATTTCAACTGATTGTGAAGCTTTGAATTCAGGATCAGGGTTCAAAGCAACTGTAATATATTAGTGATAGGTCCACCAGACTTATCTGGAACTCAGTGTGGTGGGTAGGTATATTGATTATACAAGACTTCAAGAAGTTTTGTAGAAAAGGCCAGAAAAAGAAATATAAGTAATTAAGAAAGATGAATGGATTATGAAACAGGTCAATTGTCCACATAGTGCTGTGGTAGGATTCTGGTTCTTAGAGGCTTTTAAAGTTAGCCCTGTAATTTTTCTGTCACCTGTCAAGCCCCCACCACCCCATGCACTGGACCGCCCTGCCCCTTCCCAAGTGACCACCAGCACGTGCTGCCCCCGGCTATGAGGGTGAAAGCACAGGTTCATACAGGGAGCAATTCTAGCTGAAACCCCCCAAAAAAGTGCCTGAAACTAAGCACCTTAAGTATGTGACTGGTACTGAATTTCAAATATAAATTTTATGTGGTAAATAATAATACCCAAAGGGAAATGTCTGGGATTTAGAATTCATTTACCAAAAGAAAGCAGAACTAATCTGAATTAAATGTTCTCTTCAAGTATCGTATGTAAATGATGATCTTATGAGAAGAGATCAGTTGATATCCAAGTCCGCTAATCTTAGAATATAAAAGAATTTCATTCGGTTTTATATGTAATGAATGACATGGAAAAGTCCCACGATGGCCAATGACTGCCCGATTCATGTTAGATATTTATGTTGTACAAAAAAAGGGATTTCTGTGCATGTATATTACTAGACAGTGAAACGAGTTGTGAAAAGAAATGATTGTAATTGTGGATGATCTTCAGGATAAGTGCCCATTTTTCTATAGAAGAAATCTCTGTGGAAATAGGGAAATCTCCAGTGACACCTCTCATCTAATATACTCCCTTTTTTACTTATTTTTTCTCTTTGTACTTCTCTGAATAAATTATAATTGTAGAGACCTAGAACTTCAGATTTGCCCAATACATATGGTGTTCTGCAATCATGTCCAAGCTGGGCATTGTGGCGCATGCCTGTAATCCCAGTACATGGGAGGCTGAGACAGGAGGATCTCAGGTTCGAGACTAGCCTTGGCAACTTAGCGAGACTCTTGGCAACCTAGCGAGACCCTGTTTCAAAACAAAAAGTAAAGAAAGGGCTGGGGATGTAGCTAGGAGGTAGAATGCCTCTAGGTTCAATCTCCAGGACTATTAAAAAAAATCATTTCCATCCCTTCCCCAAAGAAAGGCAGATTCTAGAATGAAGAAGCATCCTTACTACATATAGTAATGGAGGAGCTCTGGACTTGGTGGCCGAGACTCTGTGTTAGCATTCTGACTCTGCTGCTTCCCAGCCAGATGACTGTAAACAAATTATATAACTCTCCAAGTCTCATTTCATTCATGTGTAGAATGCTGTCATTGGTAATGCCCATGATACTATCCTGAAGATCAATTAGTTCATAGGGGAAGGCTTCCAGCACTTAGATCCATGTCTGTCACATAATATATGCTGAATAAAGATTCATTATTGAATAAATGATTCAATCAACATATATATAATATATATTATATAACATATATATATAAATTATATAACATATATTATATATATAACATATATATATTATATAACATATATATAACATATATATATAACATATAATATATAAATTGCCATAATCACTAACAAAAACTGGAAAGTGACATAACTTTCTATATCCTACTGTACTTTCATAAACATGATATTTTTCTCAAGGATCTTGTGAGAATGTGTAATGAGAACACTTTATACTGTATCTATAATCATAATCCTGTTATTCTTATCATGAGTAGCACTTGCTAAGATTTACTATATGCCCAGTGCTTTGCTGAGTTCTTCACCTGAAGAGCTCAATGTAATCCTCACAATAACACTGGATTCTTTCCCTCATTTTACAGAAGGGGAGACCAAAGCTAAAAGAGGTTAAGCACTACTTGCAAAGTTTTCTGGAGCTCAGAAAAAAAAATACAGATGTTCAAGTCCAGAGCCTGCGTTCACAGGAAGGAGAAAGAGTTTGGACCAAGAAGGCCTGGGTTCGAGGACTAGCTCTGTCCTTTACAAGTGTGAAAATATTGACATAACTTCCCACGAACTAAATAATCACATATGAGAAAAGTAAATCCTGCCTCACAGGGTTATTATGAGAACCAAACATTTTTTAGTTTCCTCTCTATGAATTTAGGGAGAAAAAACTCATGTCCTATTAATATCTAAATCCTGAGCACCAGTCAGGAGTGGTGGCACACACCTGTAATCATAGTACTTGGGAGACTGAGACAGGAGTATCACAGCTTTGAGGCCAGCCTCAGAAACTTAGTGAGACCCTCAGCAACTTAGTGAGAACCTATCTTAAAATAAAAAATAAAATAGGGCTGGGGATGTAGAGCTCAAAGATAGATTGTTTCTGGGTTCAGTCCCCAGTACTACACAAATTAATTAATTAATTAATTTCTGAGTACCAAGTACATTGTTGACCCTTAAGAAATTCTGTTGGATTAATCACTAAATCCATGAGTTGGTTTTATTTATAAATCATTTTATAAATTTTAATTGTCATCATTATTGACAATTGTACCATACATTGACCCAAAACCTCCAGATTATGGAATCTAAGTGATTCCAAAACTCTCCCTCCTCCTCCATCCCAGTACATGTCAGTGAAATTGATAGTAATATCTTCATATATTGCCACAATATTATTTGAGCTGTTTCCTTCCTGGAGCCCCCTTTTCCTCCTCCCCCAGTCCCCTTCTGCTATTCTACAGGTCTCTCTCCACATTATTTAAAGAACCTTATGTTTCCTATTTTCTCTCTAGCTTCCACACATGAGAGAAAATATACAACCCTTGACTTTCTGAGGCTGGCTGATCTCACTTAACATAATACTCTCTAGTTCCATTCATATTCCTGCAATGGACATGATTTTGTTCTTCTTTACGGCTGAGTAGAAGTTTGTTGTGTATATATACCACACTTTATTCATTTATCTGTTGATGAACACCTGTTTGGTTCCATCAACATTTAGCTATTGTGAATTGTGCTGCTATAAACATGGGTATGCGTGTATCGCTATAGTATTCTTTTTTTTTTTCGAGGTACTGGGGATTTAAACCAAGGGCATTCTAACTCTGAGATACACCCCCAGCCCTATTTTTTATTCTTTATTTTGAAACAGGGTCTCGCTAAGTGGTGGAGGACCTCACTAAGTAGCTGAGGCTGGCCTCAAACCTGCGATCCTCCTGTCTCAGCCTCCCAAGTACTGGGATTACAAGCGTGCGCCACCACGCCAGGCTGTTTCGCTATAGTATTCTAACTTTAATTCATTTGGAAAGATACCAAGGAGTGGTATAGCGGGGTCATATGGTTGTTCCATTCCTAGCTTTTTGAGGAACCTCCATACTGATCTCCATAGGCTTTTTAATAGAAGACACGAAGCTGGTCACTCTTAATTACCAACAGATTTCAGAAATGAACATTTTTTTTTCAAGGAAGTAGTTGAAAAATCATTGGAAAAACATTCAAAATGTGGTCCACAGCAGGGACCCAGCGTGAGGTTGAAGCAAACAGTGAAATCTTTAGAAGCCTACTTTGTATTCCGAAGGTCAGGGAAGCAGACGAAGCATATTGCAGCGCTGAGTCGCTGCGGGAGCTAGGACCACTCCTTCAGCCATCTTCAGCTTGGCAGAAACAAAGGCTTATAATAAAAAATGAAGAGAATAATACTGGCCATAATATAAATATCACAACCATGGGCCATATCAGATATGGCATCTCAGCTATTTATAATAGTAGCCAATTTGCAAAACATAATTTCTCTAATGTCTCCTATTCTGAGATGAGGTATCAGATGTCTCCTATGCTAACGGCAGGCTGAGGTGGGGTGTCCCTGGGACTGGCCATCTCCCACCTCCACGCTGCACTAAGTACCCTACTGGGCTTGGCAAGTAAGAAAGTCCCAACCCCTACCATTCTACTTATGTGATCTAAATATGCCAAACAAGACAAAGGCTGAGAAAACAGAACGAGTCCAAATCTTAGCTTTTGAGAGGCAATGCAGCATGTGGTTTCACTTTAAAAATCATAAATATCATCCAATCCTTTCACATAAAAATATCTGCATGATAGGACACTGAACACAACATAGGGTAAATTAGGTAGGATGAAAGTTTTATCAAGACCAGAAATTCCTTTTGACCTGAACATGAAATACTATTTTTAAACAAGGGCAATTCATTTACTTCTCATTCTTTTCTTTCCTAAAAATAACTACAGTATATATCAGTGAGAGAATATATCAGTATATGTCAGTGTTGGAGGAAAGGCTATCAGCCTAGCAATCAGGACCCCAAAGTTCTGTCTCTGGTTCTAATTCAGCCCCTTTCAGTTCTTCATCCAAGATCACCATCATTGCAAGTTGGACATACATCACACTCCGTGCACTTTCATTGAATACCCTCGTTATTAGCCCCACTTTGCAGACAATAAAATTGATCCATAAGAGGTCAGCTGGTAGATGCAGAGCAAAGAACAGAGGATGTGGCGTGAGAAGGTACGGGGTTGGGTCACTGCCCCACCATATACCAGCTGTGTGGTCTCTAGCTTAATATTTATGTAAAGTGTATCCTGGCACACCATATAAATGTGAATTCCACTTCCGCAGGGACTCCAAATCATTCTTTTCCCATGCCCGGAGACATAAAACTTTCAAGAGTCAAGGCTATAATTCAAATTCAGATATATTGATTTAAAAATCCATAAATAATCTTTCTTATTTTTGCAAAGGGGGTGACAAGTTCTGCCCTGAGCAAAAAGGTGACTCAGAGTACACCAAGAGAGCAGAGGGTAAGAGAGCTCAGGGGCAGGGAGTGAGCAGAGATGAGGAGGCTGCTCTGGCTCCTGTTGCCTACCTCCAGAGATTGAGATACGACAGTCTACAAAAACTACTCATCAAGCAAGCCATCTTTCATGTTTCCTTTTTGCTAACTATAAAAATTTGTCCAGGTGCTGAGCATGGAAGAGCAGGGCTCCACAGAGGCTTAGACTGATCCTTTCTCACTCATGATGATAAATACTGGCGATTGAACCCAGAGGAACTCTGCCACTGAGATACACTCCCAGCCCCCTTTTTTTTTTTTTTGAGACAAGGTCTCACTAAGTTTTCCAGGTTGGCATCAAACTTGTAATCCTCAAGTCCTCAAGTATTGGGATTATAGTCTCGGCCACTATGCTGGGCTTCCAATGATAAATATTCCTAAACATCTATTATGTGAGTTATTTCATGGAAACCCAGATTATAAAACATGCCATTTCTGCAAATAACAAAATAAAAGTAACACCTGCTAATAATGAGAGGAGCAGTGTGTGTCTGTAAAATGTTAACATTTTGGTGCATTTACATCTAGTATCTTTTCATGTGTTCATTCTCATAGCATATAGAAATATGAAATTGGGATCATACTGTTTGTTCAACTTTGTTCTCTGCTCTTCTGAATTAACATAAAATGTCTTTTAATTAAAATGTTAATAAAATTTTTCCCAGCTCTGATTCCCCATTAATGGATATGTTGGTTATTTCTAATTTTTTTACCAATATAATCAATACAACCATGAGCATCCTTATATATAAATTTAGCAAAGTTTTTCAACATTCAGGAAAATGTTCTAGGTAGACTCAAGCCATGTTATGATTGTTTACTGTGTTAAACACTGTGCTATATTTTATAAGCATTATTAGCTAAATCATCTCCAAAATCTTGTAAAAGTATCTATGACCAATATTCTCTTGTACAGATTAGAAAACTGGGATGAAAAGAGATAAGGTGGCATAAATCCATGCAGTAGTAACAGAGCCAAGATGTGAACACATCCGATCTTCCTCCAGAGCCTAGACTTTTACGAAAAACATTGCCGGGCTTGCCCTGCCTCCTAACCAGAGCCCTACATTTTCCTTTCCACTTAAACAGGATTGGCCTTCCACATTGGGCAGTGTACAGGACCCTCCCTGTTAAAGAGCCCAACTCAGATAACCTGGAAAGACTCTAGAATCTGGAGTTGCCCTTGTGTTGCTCTGGGTCCAGGGTGTCCCCAACATGTAATCACCTCGCCTGTGATGTGCACCAAAGTCCACTGCATCCTGCATTCGTCCTGCACAACAGAAATGACATTTATTCCAAGATCCTTGAGAATACACAACCTAATAAAGCCATACTGCAGAGGATTCTGCAGGCTTTTCTCCTAAAGTTGATTTTTTGTCTTGTTGCTAAGAGTATGTAGCTTTCTTCACTAAATTTATCTTCCTCCTATTTTTGTGCATTCTGATTTGTTGTCAAATGTATCACAAAGCTGACCTAGGAAAAATAAGCCTATTAGGATATACATAAGAGATTTAGAATCAGGCCCCCTCCCACCCTTGGTGAAAAAAGAGTCATGAAAGCTACAAAAACAAGTTGCTTTTACCTGAGTTGCTAAAGACCCAACTTTATTCTGAAGGTGAAATTATCCATTCTGTGCTCCAATATGCAGAAAGAGGCAAACAAAATATGACAGCAGAAATCCCTGAAAGCTACCTCTGCCGTCTCTAGAAAAGAGAGCAGGATGTGTTGAGAGGTTTTTAACACATGTAGCCCAGGGAGGCGGGAAACAGCATGCAGCTGAGAGAGGAGACAGGGCTTGGTACAAAGGCGGGCCCTGGCTGTAATGGTATACAGCTGAAGAAGGGAAAACTCAAGATGAGTATCAGAGAAGGCTTCCTGGCGGAGAGAGCTGCTGGGATTCGAGAATGGCCTCCCCAGGGACAGGCAGGAAGCTCCCTCACTCAGCACACTGGAAACCCGACAGAGCAAAACAGCAGCAGCTCTGCTGAAGGAAGAAAGCCGGCACTAATAGAGGATGAACCGGATAACCTGCAAGGCCCTTTCTATCTGGAGGTACTTTGATTACAGTAATCTAATCCTTTGGGGATGTAGGAAAAGTTGTAGGGGGTGGTTTGCTTTAAGTTTTCTAGTGAACTTAATTCTGATGGAAGGTGCTGGACTGACATCCTAAGAGACAAAAGCTCTCTATTCATCCATACGATTGATACAACACTGACAGGGATACCTTGCCCCACTGGGCTTTACCAAATGTGTCCCTGATCCAGGCATTAAAGTCGAAGGAAAGCTGGATCCTTTTGCCTGTTGACTTCTCATTTCTCTTCATAGATTCACAACAACAAAGGGGGTCTTGGCTATAAAGACTGACCCTCAGACCAAACCCTTTGCTTTGCCTGCCCCACCCTTAACAACTGAAATGCTACTTGGAAGGGACCAGGTGGAACTTTCTAAATATCCATATAGGAGACATTAAAGTGAAGCAAACCACTTTCAGAGGATGGTGTGCTGCAGAAGCCTTGGATTCTCTTATTCTCGTTCCTACATGGATAGATGTAAAAAAAAAAAAAATAGATGGACAGATGGATTTTTTTTTTTATTTTATCATATAACTTTTTTTTTTTTTTTTATTGGTGCATTGTAGTCTCACTTCACAATGAGTATCAGTTTGGTGTTAACATACATGCACACAGCTCTTGGTGTCCCTCCCCCCGCTTCCCCCCCCCGCCTCCCCCCCACATGTAGCACTGAGAATGATGTTGGTATAATCTCACATATACACATTGTTTATGACAGTAATTCCATGGATTCA
>PVJS01001161.1:26384-104052 GCA_004027185.1 Glis glis | reverse complement strand
CCTTCCTTCCTCCCTCCCTCCCTCCCTCCCTCCCTCCCTCCCTCCCTTCCTTCCTTCCTTCCTTCTTCCTTGTTCCTTTCTTTTTTCTTGGTACTGGGGATTGAACCAGTTCAACCTCTGAGCTATACCCCCAGCCCTATTTTTAATTTTTTATTTTGAAACAGGGTCTTACTAAGTTGCTGAGGGCCTCGCTAAGTTGCTGAGGCTGACCTCGAACCTGCAATCCTCCTGTCTTAGCCTCCCCATGTACTGGGATTACAGGCATGTGCCATCACACCCGGCTTATTCCTTCCTTTTCAAACTCTCTATTTCCTTGATTTCTGACTTTTCTGTCTCTCTGACTACTTCTCCTTAGCCTCTTTCAAGGGACTCATTCTCAGGGATGGTCTTCAGCCTTCTTTACGTCTCCTGTACACATTGTCCCTAAGTGACCAGTCCGCTCTCTCTGTTGCTGATCCCTAATTATCTGTGTCCATCTTAGAACTCTCTACCAGACCCCAAAAGTGGGTCTCCAGCTGCTTACTGAACACTTCCACCCGGAGTATAGTAGGTTGAGTGAATGAAATTGTTAAATGAATGATAATTCTATAAGTACCTGGCAGTTATCATGTCTTTTAAAAAAAAGACTCATCCTCTTTTCCTTCCACACCCTTCTCATTTCCTGTTCCCTCTCCTCATTAATGGTAATACCATCACCCATCTGGTCACCCACATTATACACAAGATCTCAGTATTTTTTCCCTTAAATATGTTCCTGTCTGTCTCCTCTCCTTGTCCCCACTTCTACTCTCCTAGTCCAGGCACTTACCGGCTGCTTGCTGGATTTTCTTTTCTCATCCTTATCATAGCTCACCTTGATCATTTCAACAGGACTCTAAACCAGCCTTCCTAGCCTTTCATCCTGCTCCTTTCTGGTTCTTTTATTTTTATAATTGATAAAAGTCGCACAAAATTCACCATTTTAATCATTTTGAAGTGTACATGTCAGCCATGTTTGTGGTACAACCATCTCAACTCTCTAGTTCCAGGACATTTCCATCGCCCCCCCCAAAAAAAACCCTGTACTTCCCAATTCTCCCCGCTTCCCTGTCTCCTGGCAACCCCTCTCCGTGGACGTGCTATTCTGGGTATTGCACGTACATGGAATCTTTTTTGTCTGGCTTCTTTCACTTAGCATAATGTTTTCAAGTTTTACCACTATTGTACCCTATTTCAGTACTTCATTCTTTTCACAGCTGAATAATATTCCATTACATGAATAGATCTCATTTTCTTTAACTATTCATCAATCGATGCATGTTCAAGTTGTTTCTACTTTTCAGTATTATGAATAATACTGCTATGAACATGAGTGTACAAGTTTTTGCTTGGACATATGTTTTTAATTCTCTTGGGTATACCTAGAAGTGGAATTGCTTGGTCACATGGTAACTCTATGTTTAACATTTTGAATGTTAAACTATTTTCCATAGATGCTGTATAATTTACACCATTCCCATCAGCCATATGTGAGGGTTCTAGTTTCTCCACATCCTGGGACACACTTGTTTTCGTCTGGGTTTCTTAGTATATATAGTCATCCTAGTGGGTATGAAGTGATATCTCACTGTGTTTTTTTTGTTTTGTTTGTTTTTTGGTGGGTTTTTTTTCTGCAGTACTGGGGATTGAACTCAGGGGCATTCTACCTCCGAGCTACACCTCCAGCCCTAGTTTTTATTCTTTATTTTGAAACAGGGTCTCACTGGGTTGCAAGGGCCTCACTAAGTAGCTGAGGCTGGCCGCGAACCCGGATCCTCTGGTCTCAGCCTCCCAAGTACTGGGATTACACGCGTGCGCCACCACGCCCGGCCTCACTGTGGTTTTGATTTCCATTCCCTAGTGGTTAATGATATTGAGCATCTTTTCTATTTTAGACCATCTGCATATCTTCTTTGGATATGGAGTCTTTTTATTTATTTTTATTTTTCATCTTTGGGTAGTAGAGATTGAACCCAGGGTCATTCTACCTCCAAGCTATACTCCCAGCCTTTTAAAACATTTTTTTAAAACAGGCTCTCTTTAAGTTGCTGAGACTGGCTTTGAACCTGCGATCCTCCTGTTTCAGCCTCCCAAGTACTGGGATGACAGGTGTGCACCACCACGCCCAGCTGATATAGAGTCTTTTTAAAAAGCAATCTCATCATGTTGCTTCAGAACTCAAAATTTTGAATTGCTCCATACTGCCTTAATAATAAGATAAAATGTCCTCCTGTGGCATACGAGGTCCTTTAGGATCTGGCCTCAGCCTTCCTGTTCAACACCTTCTGTCACTCTCCTCCCGACTCTGTGTTTGAGCTGTGTTGAACCGAGGGGGGGGGGGTTATTTACGTTTCCTTTTTTTGTCAACCTGACCTCCAACAATAGAAGATGTTCAACCAAAGTTAAGGAAAGCGGTCACTGGAGCAGTGGAGTGATGGGTGCTGCTTCTGCTTTCTCTGGTCCTGGCCTTGCTTCTTGGCCGCACTCACGCTGTACCGAGTGTCACTCACAGTTGGGGACAGGACTGTCTTCATGGCTTTAGACCTCACTAGGAGGTCCTTGCTTTGGGGTTTCCTGGCTGCAAGCTGTGTTTCCTCAAGTCCCTCCACTTTCCTGGGACCGCAGTAAGCAGAGTTTTGACTGGGAGGAGGCAGGTGGCGGAGGAATAGCAGGCAGTTTGTCCTTGGGTCCCTCTGTCTCCCGTCTTAACTGCAAAGGGCTGGAAAGTCAGCTTCTATTGTGATTAAGTTATAATTTAAGGCAGTGAACATGTGCTCTGCTGGCGGCTATAAAGATTCAAATCATAAAGTTTTACAGTGGAACGGTTTCTGTAAAAGCATCGTTAGGAAGTGGGAACCATGCCTTTAATTCTTATGACATATGGGACTGCCTGGTTTGTTTTGGTTTCAGTGGAGTTTAGTAGGGTGATGGGCTGACTAATTAAAGTCAGGCCTTCCTCCTCTCCATAGCGCTTGCCCCATCGGAGGACATTGTCCAAAGGTGGCACTCTCCTCCCCGCTTCTGTTCCTGCCTTGTCTTATCAGGGACAAGAGTAAGCCTTGGACAACTAAGTATCTTAAAATCTCTTCCAAGTTTGTAGGCTTTGTTTCTTGGGGAGTTCATATCTTTCTCTGTCCCTTGCTGGCCGGGGCAAACTTAAACAATGAGTCAAGGCTAGTGGAAAGATAATTCCCTTCAGGGGGATGAGCTGAGGAGAGAGTGGGGCCCTGCAATTATGTTGATGGTAGAAACAAAGAGAATACTGAGCAGCAGTTCTCTTACAAAACTTCCACATGAGATACCTGCCAGGCTACCCAGCACTCCCCACACCCTGTAAAAAACACACTGATGCCCATGTTGTACTCTTGACTGACCAGTACTCTGTGTGTGTGTATGTGTGTTACTGGGGATTGAACCCAGGGGCATTCTACCTCCAAGCTACACCCTGAGCCCTATTTTTTTTTTATTTGTGAAAAGGGTCTTGCTATGTTGCTGAGAGCCTCACTAAGACCCTGAGGAATTCAAACCAGCGATCCTCCTGTCTTGGCCTCTCAGATACTGGGATTACAGGTGTGCGCCACCATGCCCAGCACTGACAGATACTCCTGATTCAGAATGGCCACTGTCTGCTAGTCTCACTAGGTGACTTGTGTGCTGACCATAACTCAGGTGTACTTGTTCCTAAGCCTCTTTATGCCAGGAATAGTTGTTATTGTGATTGCCTAATTTCATTACATATTCTGTAAACTCAGCAATGTAAAACTGGAAAGAATTTTTTCTATAAAAGCCAAGTTGAATGCTAGAGTGAATGTCAAAAATAATTGTTATTGAAAGATATGTAAGACTGATTGAAAAATATATCAACAGCTGAGGAACCTGACTGATTGCTTTAAGTTCTTGTCCCACTAAAAACTTAAAATTATAGAGCACGTATTATGGGTGTGATTTATGTAGGAAAGATCTGGAAAGCCAGTCAGCAGACACATGCCTTGGCTTTATATCAAAAAACTGGAGAATGAATCTGTATTCATATATTTTAAGTTAAAATAAAATGTTCAAGGTGAGTATATATCTCTTTTTAATGATATTCTGCTTTATGAAACTTTTCGGATTAACTAACCAATTCATTGAATCAGGTTTCTCTGTAATAGGATTTATCATTTATTGGGTGTTCTTATAAATCTTTACAGAGAAAGGTCTTGCTATCCCCATTTCACAAGTAAGGAAATTGAGGCCTGGAGTGGTTGAACTTGTCCTGGTGCACACAGAGAGAATGGCCATCCTGGTTCTGTGAGATGTAGAAGCAAGAAGAAGAAAAGTTTAATGTGGAATACATGAGCAAAGGTATAGGGAAGAAGTATTTGTGTTTGATTTTAAAAGTAATAAGTAGGCTGGGCGTGGTGGCGCACACTTGTAATCCCAGTACTTGGGAGGCCGAGACAGGAGGATCACAGGTTCACGGCCAGCCTCAGCTACTTAGTGAGGCCCTCCGCAACTTAGTGAGACCCTGTTTCAAAATGAAGAATAAAAAATAGGGCTGGGGGTATAGCTCAGAGGTAGAATGCCCCTGGGTTCAATCCCCAGTACCGCTAAATAAATAAATAAATAAATAAATGTAATAAATAGACTGGGTATGGTGGTGCATGCTTGTAATCCCAGTACTTGGGAGGCTGAGACAAAGGATCACAGGTTCAAGGCCAGCCTCAGCAATTTAGTGAGGCTCTCAGAAACTTAGTGAGACCCTATTTCAAAATAAAAAATAAAATAGGACTGGGGTGTAGTCAGAGGTAGAAAGCCCCTGGGTTCAATCCCCAGTACCAAAAAATAAAAAAAAAGAAAGAAGTAGGACTGGATAGGTTGATGAGACTATAAATTGGTATAATTATTTTAGAAAAATGTATCATTGTCTTCATGTATTCAATCAGTTAACTATTGGGTCACCTACTCTGGGGATATGACAATGAACAAAATAGATAAAAACCTCTGACCTCATGCATCATAGCTTACATTCTTATATCACCAATCATGTATGTATGCATACACACACACACACACACACACACACACACACACACCATAATTTTGGTACTGGGGATTGAAGGCAGGATTGTTCTACCTCCAAGCTACACCCCCAGACCTTTTTATTCTATTTTTATTTTGAAACAGTGTCTCACTAAGTCTCTCAGGGGCTTGCTAAGTTGCTGAGTCTGGCCTTGAACCTGGGATCCTCCTGTCTCAGCCTCCCAAGTACTGGGATTACAGGCGTGCACCACACTTGCGGCTCGATAATGTATATATTCTATGACTTAGCAGTTCTATCCTTAGATACATTCCCTAAAGAATCTCTTGCTCATGTATTCCAAGAGCTGTGTATACAAGAATGTTCACAGTGATGCTGTTCATAATGGCAACAAAACAGAGTGTAGATAATCCAAACATCAAAGGATAAACTGATTGTGGTGTGTTAATGTAACTGAATGCTATAAAGCAGTGCAAATGAAAGCAGTATATCCACACGCGTCAACACAAAGAACTCTTAGAGATCTGCTGTCAAGTGAAAAAGCCAGTTGTGGCAGAATACACACAGAGTGATATACACCCTTATAAAGTTCCAAAACAAGCAAAACTAAGCAATATATTTTGTAAGGACGTACATACTGGCTAAGCTATAGGGAAAAGTAAGGACCAACAGGGATGAAAGTCTGAGACAGTTCCATGTGTGTGATGGGAAGGTCAGGATCCGGGATCCAGAGGAGCACACAGGAAGCACCAAACATGAGGGGCCTGGCTCTGCTTCTTTCTTTTGGCTCTTCTTCTTTCTTTTCTTTTTTCTTTTGGTACTGGGGATTAAACCCAGGGGCATTCTACCTCCAAGCTGCAGCTCCAACCCTTTATTTACTTATTTATTTATTGTTTTCATTTAGATTTTGAAATGTAACTCCTATATAATATTTAATAAAGGTTTAATGCTTTGAAGAAGGAAAAGAAAACAGAAAACCATAAAGGTTAAAGTCAAAGACCTTAACTTAAAGAAACTTGGGGTTGGAAAAGCCAGAAAGTCAAATGTCCAGAAAATATTAGCTTAGACCAGGATTCATGCTCTGATTTTTCTTTCTACCCTCCCTTAGAAGAGGATCCCCATACTCTTGAACCCCTCTTTTTCTCACAGTGTGTGGCCTGTGACTTCAGACACATTGCAAAAACTGATATTGGGACCTTGTAGCTGGGACAGCAAGTGTTACAGGAAGGAAGCTAGATGTAGCTTGAAGAAAGTATCCGTGGACTTGGAACCATCAGGTTGAAGACGTCCTTGGGCTTCAGGTTTCTGCCATAGTCAGAAACACTCAGCTCTGTGTGTATGCATGTGTTTTTGTGAGTATGCTTGTGGTTTTGGAGTAGATAGAATACACCAACCAAACTGAATGAAAAAGCTTGCCTTGGCTTAGCAGAAACAGCAGATGGCCGGAGCTGTATCTTTGACCTAGAGTCATAATGTTGACCCAGAAGCAATTAGGCATAGCATAAGCAAGTGTTTCCCAACATAGATTATCTAGGCTCATTCATTCACTTCAAAATTCTTTTATTCAATAAATACTTACTGACAATCTACTATGCACCAGTCTTAAACCTGGACTTTGAGAATGCATTGATGAGTAAATGAACATGGTCCCTTCCCGTATCAGGGTTAGTCCAGTGGAGAAAATGAACAGGTCAACAGAAACTACTTATTATTACAAATGAGGAAGAGTGCTATGAAATAAATGGCACAAATATATAGAATAGTAAGGTGATCTTCTAATGGTGGTCTCTGAAGTAACGCATTTAAATTAAAATCTGAAGCTGGGCGTGGTGACACATGCTTGTAATCCCAGTACTTGGGAGGCTAAAACAGGAGAATTGCAGGCTTGTGGCCAGCCTCAGCAATTTAGCAAGGCCCTGTTTCAAAATAAAAAATAAAAATAGGGCTGGGGGTGTATCTCTGGACGTAGAATGCCCCTGGGTTCAATCCCCAGTACCAAAAAAAAAAAAAATCCAAGATTAAGATCTACAATGTGCAAGGGTAGGTTCAGAAAGAAGAAACAGGTTGTTTTAACAATCCTGAGTTAGCAAACTGTTTGCTGCATTTGAAGAATGAGAAAGAACCAGTCAGGTGTTGCTATGTAACAAATAACCACATAAATCTCAGTTGCACATAACAGCGGCACTTATTTCTCATGCATCTATAGGTGCATTTCTCACACATCTCATGCATCTGTTCTAAGCCTAGCTTGGCCAGGCATCTCTGCTCCTTGCAGTAGGTTGAGCTCTAGACTTATCATTCTGCAGCTTAAAGAGAGAGGGGCTACCTGAGGATGGCTCTTCATCCTAGGAGGGTCAGCCACACAACCACCTTTCACTGCTATGGTAATATACCATCGACCAAAACAATCACATAGTTGAGCCCAAAGTCAAGGGCCAGGGAAGTAAACTTTTCCTTGAAGGTAGCAGAGGAAGAAATATTTTTGGACAATAATTAATTTGCTACTGTCTACCTCTTGTTCATGAATATCCAAATTCCTCCTACCTGCAAAATATACCCACCCACAATCCCAAAACTCCCTCAGATTTTATCTGACCATGGTACCAGCTTAAAGTTCAATATCTTGTAATGTCTATGTAGGCCTAAATATGGTTTCTCTTGATGTGGAGAGCTAAGAACTTAAAAAATAAATTATTGTGCACCCCCTTCAACATACAATGATGGAATAGGTACAGGGTAACAACCATAAACTATCGTGTTCAAAAAGAGGAAGAACTGGAGGCACATAGAAATCACCAGTCCATTGCAGTTCTAAAGTTCTGCTGGGCTGGGCGTGGTGGTGCACGCCTATAGTCCCAGTGCTTGGGAGGCTGAGAGAGGAGGATTGCAGGTTCGAGAACAGCCTCAGCAACTTAGTGAGGCCCTCAGCAACTTAATGAGACTGTGTTTCCAAATAAAAAATAAAATAGAACTAGGGGTATAGCTCATAGATAAAATGCCCCTGGGTGTTCAATCCTCAGCACCACAAAATAATTAATTAATTAATTAATTAATCAATTAAATATAAAATTCTGCTGGGCAAATGTTGACAGGTCTCACCATCCCAAGGGTGGAAATGTTCTCTGATTAGGCCCTGATTCTGGAGTGGAGAGCCAGTCTGTCGGTCTGTGTGGCTCTTGGTTCAGTCCTCTGGGAAGCCTTTCTTTTTTTTTTTTTAAATATGGAACGCTTCACAAATTTGCATGTCATCCTTGCACAGGGGCCATGCTAATCTTCTCTGTATCATTCCAATTTTAGTATATGTGCTGCCGAAGCAAGCACTGGGAAGCCTTTCTTTTCCATCATCCTTGGACACTTCTGAAGGGGTCATTAAATGACATGCTTTAGTACAGTGAGCTTTTTCAACCTACTACCTACTTGGAGAAATTTGGGGAGCCAAACATCTTTTTTTTTTTTTGGTACTGAAGATTGAACCCAGGGACATTTTACCTCCAAGCTACACTCCCAGCCCAATTTTATTTTTTATTTTGAAATAAGATCTCACTCTGGTGCTGAGGGTCTCACTAAGTTACTGAAGCTTGCCTTAATCCTCCTGTCTCAGCCTCCCAAGTACTGGGATTACAGGTGTGCGGCACCACACCTGGCTGAGCCAAACATCTTTTTACATTTTGAATGGTATCAGTCTCTCTCTTTGTGTGTGTGTGTGTGTGTGTGTGTGTGTGTGTGTATTGTTTATTTATTTTTAATACTTTTACTGGTGCCTTATAGTCTCACACCATAGTGTAGTTCACAGTGATCGTGACACACATGCACACAGCACTTGGTGGGCTTTCCCCCGGCTCCTCCCCACACTGGGTATTGAGATTGACATTGGTATTCTCACATTCTGTCTCTCTCTTTTAAGGGAGCTGGAAGTGCTTTTGCCAAGACAGCTCTCTAACAAACTTTGTGGATTTTTATGTATTCAATACTAGTTGACTGTATGTGCCATATGTTACATCCACAGTTTTTACAAGACAGGATCTACCCACACTTGATTACTGGGATTCTGGGCATGTCCGGCTGCTGTGGAACCGGGCTCCTAAGCCTTCTAGGAGCCTCTTTTCCAGCTGAAAGGGCCTACTAGATGCCATCATATTCCTTCAGGGCTCCATGAAGATTCTTGCTCTTTTATTTTACTCGGAAATTATGTCTTTCTAGCAGTACCCTGGATTTGCTCTTTAGCCCCAAGATCAATCTTAATTTGAAAATCTCTTACTGGGGAGGTTGGAATAAGAGATTTATTTATTTATTTATTTAGGTACTGGGGATTGAACCCAGGGGCATTCTATCTCCGAGCTACACCCCCAGCCCTATTTCTTATTCTTTATTTTGAAACAGGGTCTCACTAAGTTGTGGAGGGCCTCACTAAGTAGCTGAGGCTGGCTGTGAACTCGGATCCTCCTGTCTTAGCCTCCCAAGTACTGGGATTACAAGCGTGCGCCACCACGCCCGGCTCAAGAGTTTTATTTTTCAACCCAGCAAGTTCTGGATTCTTTATATTACCACTAATACTGCCTGAAAACTAGCCTGTTCTTATCTAAGTTTATTTCTTTCATGTGCTTTCAATATTTTGCCTTAGATCTTCTCCAATCCTACTCATTTACAAGATACATTGCTTTTCAGAGTATTATAGTTTAAACAAATGTTTACCACTAAATATTACAGGCTGTGATTATTTCAGTCTTCTGTACCAGCTTCCTTCCTGCCCACTGCCGATTCCTAGAGCTAATGTCACATATTTTAGGTGTTTTCTTGGTTTTGGTTTTGTTTTAATAGCACCTCTCTCTTTTTTTTCTCTCTCTTTTTTGCGGTACTGAGGATTGAACCCAGGGGCATTCTGTGTCCGAGCTGTACTCCCAGCCCTATTTTATTTTTTATTTTGAAACAAGATCTCACTATGGTGCTGAGGTTCTCACTAAGTAGCTGAGGCTGGCCGCGAACCTGCAATCCTCCTGCCCAAGCCTCTCAAGTACTGGGATTATAAGCATGTGCCACCACGCCTGGCTAGCATCTCATTATTTAAAGTGATTGCAAGGTCAAGTGTGGCAGTGCACACCTGTATTCCCAGTACTTGGGAGGCCAAGACAGGAGGATCACAGGTTCAAGGCCAGCCTCAGCAACTTAGTGAGACCCTGTTTCAAAATAAAAAAGGGCTAGGGGTGTAGTTCGGAGTTAGGATGCCCCCAGGTTCAATCCCCAGTACAAATAAATAAATAAGTGAATAAATAAATGAAACGATTGCACATGATGAAATCACCAAGATGAATTGTGTAGAAAAGAGAAAATGAAAGGGCACAGACCCAAGCCCTGGATAACTCTAACTTTTTTTGGAGTGGTGGTGCTGGGGCTTGAACCCAGGGGCATTCTACCTCTGAGCTACACCCCCAACCCTTTTTATTTTTTATTTTGAAACATGGTCTCACTAAGTTGCTGAGGGTCTCACCAAATTGCTGAGGCTGGCCTCCAACCTGTGATCCTCCTGTCTCAGCCCCCCAAGTACTGGGATTACAGGCGAGTACCACCACATCCAGCAAGCGAGGGATTTTTTAAAAATAGAAGGCACTAGGGCATGTGTGTATACTGAAAGAAGTGACTTAGACAAAGAAAAAGACTGATATTTAAGAAAGACAGATAATGCTTAAGGAGGCAGTTTTAAAAATACAAGAAGAAGCCGGGTGTGGTGGTACATGCTTGTAATCCCAGTATTTTGGGAGGCGGAGACCGGAGGATCCAGGTTCACGGCCAGCCTCAGCTCTCTCTCTCTCTCTCTCTCTCTCTCTCTCTCTCTCTGTGTGTGTGTGTGTGTGTGTGTGTGTGTGTGTGTGTGTGTCTTTCTCTCTACCTAGTGAGGCCCTCCGCAACTTTGTGAGACCCGGTTTCAAAATAAAGTATTAAAAAATAGGGCCGGGGGTGTAGTGCGGAGGTAGAACGCCCCTGCGTTCAATCCCTGGTACCGCAAAAAAAAAAAAAAAATACAAGAAGAGTTGGGATCCAGAGCACGCATGGAGGATTAGACTTCAACAGTTAAGAGGGCCATTTTCTCGGTTGTACAGGAAAGAAGAAGAGAAGATAAATGACAATTCAGAGACAGGAAACCATAAACAAGCACAGCTAACACCCAGGGTGCCTATTATGTGTCAAGCATTGTCCCTGATAGTCTGAATGCAATACCTCAGTCTTGTGAGTTTGGTTTTATTTCATCCCCATTTTACACGTAAGAAAACAGAGGCTTCAAGATATCAAGTATTTTTCCTAAGGTTTCTCAACTTATCAGGGTCAGAATTGGGATTTAAGCCCAATCAGTCTGACCCTGAACCCACACTCTTAACTTCTATTCTAAAATGACCCAACTCATTTTTCCGTAGAGGAGTAATGTAAACAAACAAGCAAAAACAAAAAGGAAAAAACAAGGCAAAACTAAGAATCCAGTGTATGCAGAGCAGAACTGGTCTGGTCTAGATCCTTCTGAAGTGAGCAGGAGGAGTAGGAGAGAGGGCTGCAGTAAAGATAGTGGAAGAAGAGAGAAAGATAAGATTAATACGAACACTGGCCTGTTCTTTAATACACAGCCTGCATATTTTTCAAAGCATTTTTGCAGTCCTTCTCTCAGTGAATAATAAAGAGCTTAAATGGAGCTAGAAATCTTTCAACAGGAAGAAAAGGAGCTATTTTCTGATTGTCATGAGGTATTTGAGTCCTAGGGATCTGAAATGGGATTCTTCACGTCCTCCTTTGGCCTAGCCTATGACTGATTCAAGCAGTATTAATGTGACCTGTCCAGAGGATGAGCTCCATCTCCTTGCATCCAGTTGGGTCTGCTCTGCCCTGCTCCATGCCAGAAGCCCAGCTTCCCAATACCTGCTCTTGACCAGAGAAAAAGCCAAATGGAAGCATGTGGAGGAACACCTCCTGTCTCAGGACACTACTACAGAAAGCATCTCAACGTGTAGAGGAAGGAGAGGCAGGGATGCCCGTATCAGAAATATACTCATCACTGGGCACAATGGTACACACCTATAATCCCTGCTACTTAGGAAGCTGAAGCAAGAGGATTGCAAGTTCGAAGCCAGCCTGGGCAACTTAGCGAGACCCTGTCCCAAAATAAAAAGGTCTGGGGATATAGTTCAGTGGTAGAGTGCCCCTGGGTTCAATCCCCAGTACCACAAAAACAGAGACAGAGAAGAAAATACATTCATCATACGAACACGTGCAGTGCTTTGTACCCGTTCACCTAGCAGATATTAAGTGCTGGGTTCCAGGTCCACAGCTGGCTGGAGGGGTTAGAGATACACAAGGCTCTTCTGACCTTGAAGAACTCTGGAGCTAGTGGGCAAGCAGACTGCTGTACCCCAGAAAGGTGTTCAATGAAGATCTGTCCGAGGAGCCATGGGAACAGAGCAGCAGCAGGGTGGAGAAGGGGCCAGATCAGAGATGGCCGTGGAGTAGAGGCAGCGGTCCATCGCCATCTGCTTTGAGACTGTTTTCAGTTTGCTTTGACATACACATTTGCTGTTTTGTTTGAATCAGATGTTCATAGCCTTCCCCTTTATCACCTTTTCTGCCTTGAGATTTCCAAAACCCACTAAAGCGAAAATGGTCAGGTTTGTGAGGAACCCCCCAAAGCTGTGAGCACCTACCTACCTTTTCATGGGTCTGGCCCACAGTGAGCCTCGGCCCCCCAAACCCCTTCCGCTTCCCATCCTCTGCAGGAAGCAGACCGGCTCCGCGATCTGGGAACAATGACTGGGGTCGCCTTCCTTACCCATTCTTCACAAGCTGGGGCATCTCCTAAGGGAGGAGTTGGGCATCTCACTTCAGGGTTTATTCATTAGCCAGTGTAGGCTAATTACTCTATTAAAAAAAGCAAAGCGTTCAGAAGGCAGCCTCATGGTGGTGATTTTGGATACAGGCTTAGCCGTCTTCTAGAATTCGGAATCCTTCGCTGCGTGTTCTAGCTGGCATAGAAGAGAAAAGAACATGAGAGATCAAGTAGGAGATTTTTATTGGCCCAGGAGAAATGGCGACATCACCTCTACCTAGAATGACCAGAATTCAGTCATGTCTATTCCTCAGCAAGGGAGGCTGGGAAATTCAGTCTAGCTGTGTGCCCAGGAAGAAGAGGAAATGGGTTTGGTGAGCAGATAGGTAGGCAGAATTGGCAGAGAAGGTAGACCACCACACTCCAGTGAGGATGACAGCGTCCACGTCTGGAGATCTAGCATATTCTACGTAGAGTTTTAGGGAGGGTGGCTGGGAGAGGCACCATCACCCCATGAATGGAAGGAGTCCATGCACAATCGGAAGGGCGAGAACTCTTGTAACCAAGGGGAGTGACGCGTGCCCGGAGGGGGCTCTCTGGTGGCTCTCTGAATGTTGCTGGGGCTGAGTCCCTCGTGTCTCTTCAGCCTTTTTCAACCAGGGTGAGCACGAATGCTCCAAGACCTCCCTCAACCGTCTTTAACTCCGTGAATTAACCTCTCTCCTGTGCGTCTAGAATGTACCATCTAGTTGTACCACCCTTGGGAGAACTAAGGAAATTGTTACTCAGGACATTTTTCTGTGGTTCAGTTGAGGAACCCTGGCTGAGAAACCCCACGATGAGACGCAGAGAGCAGTGGACATTGGAGGCAGACACTCTGGACTGTCCCTCCCCCAGTCTCCTGTCCCTTGAAAGGAAACAAACTGATGTCATGAGAAATTCCTTTCTAATAACGAAAACAAATGGGCCGTCTCGGGGGACCGCTCGTAGGGAGAGACAGTGGTCGCTTAAGAATGAGAAAATGGTGACTCGCGCTCAGAGTTGTGGTTAAGTACCAGGTAGAATCTTTCCAACATCATTTTGAATCAAGAGGGGCACCGAGATGGCTTTAGTAAAATCTTCGACTGGGAAAAATGTAAAGAAAACAAAATCCAACTCGGGCGGCTTTCCCCAGGAAAGGCATTAGTCAGGCGGCCGCAGGAGCCAGCCGCCTCTCAAGAGCCTGTTTTTCAGTGTCACCGCAGTGGCTCTCGCCATGCTCTGGGTTTTAATTCTAGCCTCTAATCTCAGTCGCTTCTGTGATAAATTAATTGTAATGATAGAGGCCCCAGTTACGAGGTCTGCGCCGTTTGCTTGTAATGTGAGCGACAGGTTTAGGGCCTGCTTTATTTAAGATGCCGGGGTAATTACATGGGAGTTAGCATATGCAGGCAGAGATATGATTCATTCTTCTAGCCACAAGCATGACACAGCTGTTTGCGGGATAAAATAGGGGAACCGTGTTGTTACAAAATGTTCCCCTTATTATACCTCATTAAAAACAAGGCCGTGATAAGTCAGGACTGGCAATGAAGAAAATCTATGGCCCCTCTGTAAAACCTGATAGGACAGGAGCTTAGAGCTGTGCTGTGTCATTTTATTTTTTATTTCTTTCTATTCTTTTTATTTTTTTGTCCTTTCACTGACTCTTCTCTCCCTATTATTCAGCAACTCACTGAATACCGGGCAGGAACAGCCTCCCAGGCCCTCTACCTTTCTTCTTATGAAATAGGGGCTGCCCTCTCCCTTGCCTCGCTAAAGCTGAGAATTTTCGGAAAGAGAGAGCATTCGCTCAGAACAAAGCAAGGGGGGTCTTGTGGGCGACCTGTCCCAATTTTGTCCTCATCACCTTCAACAAGAGCACAGAAGCCGGGAGAGCTCAGAGGCTCGGGCAGGAGCCAGAGCTTCAAAGTCGGAGAAAATCACGGGCAAGAGACACAGGATCATTCCTTTCAAGAGACAGACATACGCTCTCTGCCCCCATCATCTTTCTTTTTAAAAATAACTTTAAAAATGGAAATGAATTTTGGCCCGATTTGCCTTCTTTCTTTTCTCTCTCACCAAGGGAGCTAGTGAGAGTTTAAACCAACAAGCAGATTAACCACTGAATTACGGACCGACGGCCAAATAAATCTGGTTGTTCTTGATTAAAATAGGATGGTTAGAAAAGACAGGAGCCACAGTCTAGAGAATGCTCTTCAGACGATAGCTACTTAGGGTCATTCCAAACAAGCTATCCATGATACATACATATGTCTGCTCCATGGCAAAGCCCACTTAGGAAGCCATAGAACTTTATGGTAAGTGTGAGGTTGCATGGGTTCAAATCTTAGCTCCACCACCTGCTAGCTGTGTGGCCTTGGGCAAGGTGTGTCAATATCCCCATGTCTCTATCTTTAGGCAATCATATTACCTGCCTCTGGGGTTATTATAAGGAATAGATTAGATAAACCATGCAAAGATCTTAGAACAAGGCCTGGCAAACAACAAGTGCTCAATAAATGTTATTCCCCCCCTTCCCCCAGTGGTACTGGGGATTAAACCCAAGGATGTTCTACCTCTGAGCTACATCCCCAGCCCTATTTTATTTTTGTTTTAAAACAGGGTCTCACTAGGTTGCTGAGAATCTCACTAAGTTGCTGAGACTGGCCTCAAACCTACAGTCCTCCTGTCTCAGCCTCCTAAGTACTGGGATTGTCACCACGCCCAGCTGCAGTAAATATTATTCTTATAAGAAAAGTAATTAGCAGCATCCAACTGCTATGAGTCAGGCTGTGTGTTTAGACCTAAAAGAGGGTTAGAAAAAAATTGTGGTGTATGCCTTTAATCCTAGTACTTGGGAGTCAGAGACAGGAGGATTGCAGGTTTGAGGTCAGCCTCAGCAACTTAAGGAGACCCCGTTTCAAAATTAAAAGAAGCCAGGCATGGTGGCGCACGCTTGTAATCCCAGTACTTGGGAGGCTGAGACAGGAGGATCGCAGGTTCACGGCCAGCCTCAGCTACTTAGTGAGGCCCTCCGCAACTTAGTGAGACCAGGTTTCAAAATAAAAAATAAAAAATAGGGCTGGGGGTTTAGCTCGGAGGTAGAACGCCCCTGGGTTCAATCCCCAGTACCAATAAATAAATAAATAAATGTGGTTGCTGCAACAGAAATAAGAATACTTCTTGACTGTGACCCTTCTGAGTTTGGGCTTTGGGAACAAAGTCTCAAGATTTAGGTTGGAAACACAGGAGGGAAATGGGCACAGGTGACTGGCACTTGGTTAGTTCTCCCTAAGTACTTGCTGAGTTGAGCTGAAATATTCTGGAGGAGAGGGTGACTATAGAAATGAACAAGTGAGCATGTCCTGTTTGGGGTACAGCAAGTTTTAAAATATTGCTGGAGCCATTAAAGTTGGTTTCAAAGAGGTGGGCAACTGGCCACATAATATAAAAGCTTACATACAATACAAGCAGTAGCTTCTACCAAGAGGTGAGATAATGCAGATTATAGGTAACTATACTATAAAACCTAAAGTGGTAAACACCATAGAAAGGATCCTGACAAATTGTCATGGGAGTTCAGAACAAGGTGAGATGGCTTTCAGGTGGAAGTCCCTGGAATTCCTCTGATTCTGTCCTGCATGTTGTTGGTTCATTCATTCATTCATTCAATGATTATCTATTGAATTTCCTCTGTGGACCAGGCGCTCGCCCTAGCTCTGATTCATCTCCTTGGTTCCAGCTACATGAGAATGAGTTGGATTTTTGTCTGCCTGTTGGGCATTTTCCAGCATATAAAAGCACAAGTCCTTTTCTCAAAATCCAGTCAAAGGCCCACTGCCTCCCTTTGGCTTTGATTTGTGCCCATTTCTGAACCAGTCATTGAAGGCTGGGAAACATAATGCTCTAGTTGTCTTATACCTAAGTTACATCCATTACCCTCGAGTGAAGGGTAGAATCTGTTTTGCCAGAATCTCGTAGACTGAGAGGGAGGGAAGGGTAGTCTTGAATAACACATTTTGTTTTATAACTCTTAAGTCCCCCTCTCTCTCCAATACTGGGGATTGAGCCCAAGGGTGCTTTACCACTGAGCCACATCCCCAGCCTTGAAGTGATCCTCCTCCCTCAGCCTCCCAAATTGTTGGGATTATAGGCATGCACCACCGAGTCCTGCACTCTAGGTCTTTATAAATGCTGTTTCCGCTGCTTGGGAAATGGTCTTTTATCACTTTGCCTAACTGATGAGTTCTATTTGTCCTTAGAAACCTTGCTCAGTAATTATTTCCATTGTGAAATCTATTCCATTGGAGCTAGTTACTTTCTTTCCTACATTCATTTGAACTTTAAACATAAGTCTGTCATCTAATGTATCAATTTATGCATTCAATATATGTTTGAATGTTTGAATTTAAACAATGTGTATTTGAATGTATCAACCTATGCACTTAAATTGTGTGTTTCTGGGTCATCTACCCTGCTGTATTGTGAATTACTTCAGTGAGGGATTGTCTTAAACATCTTTGTATTTGCAATACTCAGTTTGAACATAGGCATACAACCAATGTTTATTAAAGTAAACTATTCGTGTGTGTGTGTGTGTGTGTGTGTGTGTGTGTGTGTGTTTCTGAGGATTGAACCCAGGGCCTTCTGAATGCTAGGCAAGCACTCTACCACTGAACTGTATCTCTGGATTAAACCAAACTATTCTTTATTAGTTGTGTAGCAACATTTGTTATCAACTAGAAAAGGAGATATTGGATGATTTTTTTTTAACAGTACAGGGGATTGAACCCAGGGGCATTCTACCTCCGAGCTACACCCCCAGCCCTATTTTATTCTCTATTTTGAAACAGGGTCTCACTAAGTTGTGGAGGACCTCACAAGTTTCTGAGGCTGGCTGCAAACTTGCGATCCTCCTGTCTCAGCCTCCCAAGTACTGGGATTATAAGCATGCGCCACCACGCCCGGCTGGATATGATTTTTAAGGCTAGTTCAAGATAAGAAGAAATGAAGAATCAAAGATGAAATCATATGGAAAACAAGTCCTACTTCTAAATGACTAGAAATGAAAACACACCACCATAATTTATAGGACACAGCTAAAACAATGAACAGAGGGAAATTTACAGCTATAAACACCTATATTTTAAAAAGACTTTTTTTTTTTTACACTGGGAATGGAACCTTGAACATGTGAGGCAAATGCTCTACCACTGAGCTACATCACAACCCTTTGTAAATTTTATTTTGAGATAGTGTCTCTTTAAGTTGCCCATGCTGGCCTTGAACATGCTACCCTCCTGCCTCAGACTCTTGAGTAGCTGGGATTATAGGTGTGCAACACCACACCTGGCTAAGAAGAAAGATTTCAAATCGCTAACCTAACCTTCCAATTTAAGGAACTAGAAAAAGAGCAAACTAAACCCAATGCAAGCAGAAAGAAGGAAATAACAAAGGTTAGAGCATAAATAATGAAATATAAACTAGAGAAACAAAGAAAATCAACAAAACCAAAAATTGGTTCTTTGAAAAACTTAGAAATTGACAAACCCTTGCAGAGTATGGTGGTACATGCTTGTAATCTCAATACGTGAGAGGCTGAGATAGGAGGATGTCAGGTTTGAGACCAGGCTCAGCAACTTAGCAAGACTCTGTTTCTAAATAAAAAGCAAAAAGAACTGGGGTTGTAGCTCAGAGGTAGAACACCCTTAGGTTCAATCCCTAGTACAAAAAAGAAAAAAAGACAAACCTTTAGCTAGACTGAACAAAAGAGAACTCAAATTACCAAAATCAGGAATAAAAGAGGAGACATCACTACCATTCCTACAGAAAGAAAAAGTCATTATAAGGAAATATGAACAACTGTATGCCAAAAAAATTGATAATTTAAGCAAAGTGTACAAATTTCTAGAAAAAGAAAAACTACCTGAACTAACTCAAGAAGAAAAAAAAATCTGAATAGATTTATACAAAGCAAAGAAATTGAATTAGTAATTTTAAAACTTCCCACAAAGAAAAGCCCAAGCCCAGATGGCTTACTGGTTAATTTTACCAAACACCTAAAGAATAATTAATACCAATCCTTCACAGACTCTTCCAAAAAATAAAAGAGGAGGAAGCCCTTCTCAAATCATTGCAGGAAGCCAGTATTACTCTGGTACTGAAACCAGCAAAAACATCACAAAAAAATAAAAATAAAACTACAGTCAATAACCCTTATGAATATATATGCAAAAATCCTCAACAAAATCCAGCATATAAAAAGGATTATGCACAATGATTAAGTGGGATTTACTCCAGAAATGCAAAGTTGGTTTAACATGCAAAAAAAAAAAAATCACTGTAATACAGTATACTCTATTAATAAAAGAAAGGACAAGCCAGGTGTGCTGGCACACACCTGTAATTCCAATACTTGGGAAGCTGAGACAGGAGGATCACAGGTTCAAGGACAACATCAGCAGTTTAGCAAGGTGCTCCCTCAGCAACTTAGTGAAACCCTGTTTCAAAATAAAAAATAAAATAGGGCTGGTGGTGTAGCTCAGAGGTAGAATGCCCCTAGGTTCGATCCCCAGTACTACACACACACACACACACACACACACACACACACACACACACACAAATAAATAAATAAATAAAAGGAAGGAAGGAAGGAAGGAAGGAAAAAAGCTACATGGTTATCTCAATACATGCTAAAAATTTTTGGACAAAATTCAGCACCACTTCATGATAAAAACACTCAACAAACTAAGAAAAGAAGGGGACTCTCTTTTTCCTTTTCCCTTTTTTATTCCATTTTGAGACAGGGTCTTTTTAAGTTGCCCAGGCTGGCCTTGAACCTGCAATCCTCCTGACTCAGTCTCCCAAGTACTTGGATCACAGGCGTGTGCCCCCATGCCCGACTGGGAAGGGGACTTTCATAATGGTGAGAGCTGGACTTTCCCTCTCAGATCAGGAACAAGACAAGGACGTCCACTCTCACCACTTCTATTCAACACTGTACTAGAGGGTCAAGCAAATAAAAATAAATAAATAAAAAGCATCAGCTTGGAAAGAAAGAAGAAAACTCAGTAACAAAAAGAATGACCCAATTTTAGAATGGGCAAAGAATCTGAATAGATTTTTTTCCCTAAAGAAGATATATGAATGTTCAATAAGCACAGGAAGAGATGCTCAACATCATTAGCCCATCAGGGAAATGTAAATCAAATTCAGTTAAATTCTACTTCACATCCTCTGGGATGGATATAATCAGAAAGTCAGATAATACAAAGTGTTGGTAAGGGTGTGAGGAAATTGAAATGCAAACACCCTGCTGGTGGGAATGTAAAATGGTGCGGCTACTTAACATGAGAGTCACCGTGTGACCCAGCATTCTACTCCTAGGTAGAGTGGTCTCCCCTAATTTTCAGGAGATACATTCCAAGACCCCTCGTGGATGCCTGAAACTGTGGATAGTACCAGACCTAATATGTACTATTTTTTCTATACATACATACTTATGATAAAATTTAACTTATAGATTGGGCACAGCAAGAGATCTCAACAATAATTAATTATGGAATAGAACAATTATAAAATATACTACAATAAATTTCAAGTGAATGTGGTCTCTCCCTCAATATCTTCTTGTACTGTACTCCCCCTTCTCCTTGTGATGATGTGGGACAGCACGATGCCTACATGACGCGATACAGCAAGGTGAGTGACGTATGCACTGTGACATAGCGTGAGAAGAATCACAGCGCCATGACAATGCCAGTTAATGCAGGTAACTGAAACTGAAGAGAGCAAAGCTGCAGATAAGCAGGGGCCACCGCATGTACCCCAAACTAACAACATATACCCATAAAAAATTTTTCACAATGTGCATACCAGCATTATTCATAGTAGCCAAAAAGTGGGAACAATCCAAATATACATCAATTGATGGATGGATAAACAAAATGTGATTTATTCATACAGTGATATATTTTAGCCAAAAAAAGAATAGAATGAGCTATGCATGGTGGTACATGCCTATAATCCTGGTACTTGGGAGACTGAGACAGGTGGATCATAGGTTTGCGGACAGCCTCAGCAACATAGACTCTCAGCAACCCAGACCCTGTTTCAAAATAAAACAATAAAATAGGGCTGGGGATATAGCTCAGAGGTAGAATGCCTCTGGGTTTAATCCCCAGTAACACACACACACACACACACACACACACACACACACACAGAATACTGATACATGTAATAACATGGGTGAACCTTGAAAACGTCATGCTAATTAAAAGATACAAGCCACCAAAGGTCATGTATTATGTGATTCCATGGATATGAAATTCCAAAATAGGCAAAGGTATAGAGTTAGAAAGTAGATTAGTAGGTACCTAGGGCTGGGGGGGGGGGCAGTGGGAAGATTGATGAGAATCTCATTACTTACTGAAGCTGGTCTTGAACCTTCAATCTTCCTGTGTCAGCCTCCCAAGTACTGGGATTACAAGTACTTGTAATAAATATAAATATATCTTTTAAAAATGAAAGGAAGCCATGTGTGGTGGTGCATACCTGTAATCCCAGTACTTGGGAGGCTGACACAGGAGGATCATAGGTTCGAGAACAGCCTCAGCAAGTAGTGAGACTCTCATCAACCTAGTGAGACCCTGTTTCAAAATAAAAATAAAATAGCCTGGGAGTGTAGCTCAGGGGTAAAATTCCCCCAGGGTTCAATCCCCAGTACCACATAAATAAATAAATAAATAAATAAATAAATAAATAAATAAATAAGAAAAGGCCAGGTGTGGTGGTGCACGCTTGTAATCCCAGCACTTGGGAGGCTGAGACAGGAGGATCACAGGTTCATGGCCAGCCTCAGCAACTTGAGACCCTTTGCAACTTAGTGAGATCCTGTTTCAAAATAAAAATAAAATAGGGCTGGGAGTGTAGCTCAGGGGTAGAATGCCCCTGGGTTCCATCCTCAGTACCAAAGAAAAAAGAAAAGAAATCATGAGGACTTGAACTGGAACAGTATTAGCAGGGAGGGAGAAAAGGGGATAAAGAGAGATTACAGAGCTAGAGAATCTACTGGACTTTGCTAAAAATTTTATTTATGTACAAATGAGAAGAAGAAATCAATTCTTGATGATATTTCTAAGTTAGGTGCCTAGGAGTAATGGATAACACCATTAACAGAAGCAGGAAATACAAAGAGAGAAAGAGCATAAGCTTGGATGGCAGGATAAATATTTTCAGACTACAACAGTGATTGGCACAGAGTGGGTGGTAATTAAATAATTAGGGAGGGGGAGGAAGCTCAGTTGTTGAGCACTTGCCTAGCATGCATGAGGCCCTGGGTTCACTCCCCAGCATGGAAAAAATAAAAATAACAAAATAATAATACAATTAAATAACAAGCCGAGCATGGTGGCACATGCCTGTAATCCTAATACTTGGGAGGCTAAGGCAGGAGGATCACAGGTTCACGGCCAGTCTCAGCAATTTAATGAGGCCCTCCACAACTTAGTGAGACCCTGTTTCAAAATAAAAAATGAAATAGGGCTGGGGGTGTAGCTCAGGGGTTCAATCCTCAACACTCAAAAGAAAAAGCTAAAAAAAATTAAATAACAATAATGTAATTCAACAGTGCCAGGCACTTAGGATATAACAGAATGATGTCAAAGATTGCCTTCAAAATGTATAGTCTAGGGATTCAGGGTGTGGCTCAGTAGTAAAACTCTTGCCTAGCATCTGCGAGGCCCTGGGTTCAATCCCCAGCACCAACAAAACAAAACAAAACAAAACCAGAAGGTGTACAGTCTAATGGAAAACGAACTACTTTTTTATTTTACTTTATTTTTATTTTTTTGGTACTGGGGATTGAACCTAGAGGCATTCTACCTCCTAGCTAAACCCCAACCCTATTTTTTATTCTTTAATTTGAAACAGGGTCTCACTAAGTTGTGGAGAGCCTCACTAAATAGCTGAGGTTGGCTGCAAACCTGCGATTCTCCTGTCTCAGCCTCCCAGATATTGAGATTACAAGTGTGCACCACCACGCCTGGCAAAAATGAACTACTTTTAAAGTTGTTTCTGGTGAGTGTTCTGATGAGCTGGTACATATTGCTTTGGAAGTGTGTGGTTGCTCAGGGAACCTTCCCTGATTTGGAGAGTGAGGGAGATGAAATGCTGAGTAGGAGTTAGCTAGGCAAGGGGCAAGGACAGGAAGAGATTTTGGTAGAGGGGGGCTGATATATATAGTATATTCCAAGCAGAAACTATATATACTGGCCCAGAGGTGAGAAGGGAACCAAAAGTAGATCAGAATACCTAGAGCTCCAGGACAGCAGAGACCCATTTTGTCTACTGCTGTGTCCAGTGTATAGTCAGCACCCAATGTGTTCATGGCATGGATGGATGGATGGATGGATGGATGGATGGATGGATGGGACAGTGGCAAGAAATGGTGGCAGAGAGGCAGGCAAGGGCTAAGAAGCTTGGGCTGAATCCTAATGACAATGGGAAGCCACTGAAGAGGGGTAGAAACACTATCAGTTTTGTATTTTAGAAGGAGCCGTGTGGCTGCAAAGTGGAAAATAAGGAGTAGCTCAGGGAGAGCCCGGGTGACAGGGTGAACAGTGACCATCCACTGACACGGAAGGACAAATCAATGTGAAGGGAAGAAAGAATGAGTTCAGTTGTTGACATATGGACTTTTAGGTACCCGTGGGAAATCCTGGTGTGGAAGTTGGGATACGGGCAATTCTACCAGGATGAAAATCAGAAGAGGGGTCTGGGCTGGCGGTAGAGATTAGAGTCACTAATATTGATGTGAGAACTTAAGCTGCGGGAGTAAATGAGATATCTCTGGAAGAGAGATATAGGCTTGAAGACGAACAAATGAATGAAATGCAAAAACCTGCTCTCAATAACTTTGGTTAGGAACCTTCAGGATGACGGACGCTGAGGGAAAAGGGAAGACTTGAAGTAATGAAGCGGGGCTCCCTCCCAGTCCCCCTGCAGAGTGGGGTCTGAGGGAATGTGCCTGGCGTGGGCAGGGTGATCCTCCACAAGGCTCCTTTTCACCCGTGCCCTTTGCCACTGCCAACGGGAGCATGGCTTTCCAGTGCAGCGTGGTGCTGCCTGGTAATAGGTTTGTGTGATGTGGGTGATGGTCCAGAGCACAGCTCTTACTCTACTGCTTCCTTTCCCCCATCAGTGACACAGCCCCCCCAACACTGTTCACCTAGCAAGTTGCTAAAATTAAAACTTAATCAAGCATGCTCACTTGGGGATGCTGAATAATTTTGCAGCCCGCCCCAGAGAGCAGGGAACTGCTGGGGCAGACAGTTACAGCGTGAGAGCTGCGAGAGGTGCCTCCACTTTCCTGGGGTAGCTCTCCACCTCCCGATGGACAGAAAGACAGCGGGGCCTGCCTCCTCCAGTGTGACTAGTGCCTCAAAGGTGAAGAGTCCGGGCCAGTGACCCCTCTGTGACACTGGCATGACAATGAGGCAGGACCTCTGAGACAATTTCTCCTCTGACCAGTTTCGCCCTCTTCCTTGGAAGCAGAGAAAGGGTACACTAGGGGAACCTTTTGAGTAAACCTAGAACTCGGAGCTCAGAATCCCTGCGCATCTCTGGAGGTTCCACTGAATCCAGTGCTGTTGGGCTGCAGGCATGGCTCAGAGGCAGAGCGCCTGCCTGGCATGCACAAGGCCCCGTCTCAATCCCCAGCATCACACACAAGAGCAATGCTGATATCACAGATACATTTGACACATCTGCCTCACCCTTGGCAATGGTGCTCACCTTTCCCATGGCCCAGATTCCTTCTTAAGGGTCTTGTTAGTCCTTGGCTTAAATTAATGATCATATATATATATATATATATTAACCCCCCTACATAAGTATTCTACCCTGTGCTTAACGTCCAAGCCCCTCCTGTATGAAATCGCCTGGCCTCTATGCCTTATTCACCTGCATGGGTGATCTCCTAGAGTTGTTGAGTGAACGCCAGGTCTCATTATCCACCTGTGTGTGACAGCCCCTTATTGTCCCACCACTACCATGTGGTACTCCTTGATATTGGCCCTAGTGTTACTTTACTGTATGGGATTATCTTCCCCAATCAAGTCTTCCTGCACAAAGGCCAGCCCTAGTGAGTTTATGATCATACGCTCCCTTTCCTTAGCACATGATAATCACTCTATTTCCCCAAGTTCAACAATTCCCCTCATTTGTGGGTTCATTTACTATCAGCATTTATTAAGCACATACCATCCTGCTCCTAGGACCTCCCTTTCTCACGCCCCCCTTATTTCTGCTAGAAGTTGCCTCCTAAATTCTTAACTTGTAATCCCAGTACTATGGAGGCTGAAACCGGAGGATCCGGGTTCACAGCCAGCCTCAGTTACTTAGTGAGGCCCTCCACAACATAGTGAAACCCTGTTTCAAAATAAAGAATTAAAAATAGGGCTGGGGGTATAGCCTGGAGGTAGAATGCCCCTGGGTTCAATCCCTGGTACCCCCAAAAAATAAAAATAAAAAATAAATAAATTCTTAGGATAAATAGTTCTCCACAGTTAATGATGTTCCTTCTTATCTGAACTCTGGACTGGCCCCGCAGGCCAAGATGTGCGATGCATGGAGAGCTGCTTGTGCTTCCCCATGAAACAGACCAGCAGGGAAAGAGCCCGGAAACCTGCCCAGGAATGCGCTGGCTGAGAGCGATGGATCTGCAGCAGCCTGACCCTAACTTGGCTCCGACAGCAGTCACTTCCCTAGATCCAGGCATGCCAGATGCACACCAACATTTACCACAGAATATATTTGGTGTGTGGCAAACATCCCTATTTCTTTCATTTACAGATCTGTTCTTCCAAAGTTCCATTTTTCTGGGTTCCCAAAAGAGAAAGACCCATTAGCACCTATGAAGTAGAAACCCCAGAGGACCACGTGCTCCTGAGAATATTGTCATATCCAGGATCACAGGCTTGAGGCCAGACTCAGCAACTTACCAAGACTCTCAGCAACTTAATGAGACCCTGTTTCAAAATAAAAACTAAAAGGGCTAGGATATAGCTCAGAGGTAGAATGCCCCTGTGTTCAACCCTCAGTACAAAAAAAAAGTGTATATAATCATATCCATATTTATTTATTTATTTATTTAGTACTGAGGATTGAACCCAGGGGCATTCTACCTCTGGGCTACACCCCCAGTTCTATTTTTTATTCTTTATTTTGAAACAGGGTCTCAGTAAATTGTGGAGGGCCTCACTAAATAGCTGAGGCTGGCTGCGAACCTGCAATCCTCCTGTCTCAGCCTCCCAAGTACTGGGATTACAAGCATGCGCCACCACGCCTGGCTTAAATTTATACATATATGTATATTCATATCCAAATTCTGCTCCAGTCTACTGGGACCAAACTCTTTATGTCCTCTGTTTGCTTCATTCTCCACAAAAGCTCCCTGACCCCCAGGAAGCCTTCATCACCTGGACTGCCATTCTGCAGGGCTCTGTATACTCCATAGTGATTCTCAACCTTACCAGCATATTGGACTCACTAGGCAAACTTTTAAAAATATTCACATCCTTACGGTCCCCTCCCTGCCAGATCACAATTTAATTGATTCTAGAGCCCAGGTTCAGCACCGGGATTTTGAAGTTCTTCCAATTTTAAGGTCGTGCGGCCATGATGGAGGAGCAGTGCTCTGACCTAATCCATCCCTCAACCCCTCCTCAACTCCACCCATCCCTCAGAATCCCCCATGCCCATGATTCTCAAACTGCAACAACATCAAGTCATTCAAGAGGGCTTACGAAGGGCCAGGAATGGTGGTGCTCAACCAAATACTGTTTGGGAGGCTGAGGCGGGAGCATCATAGATTAGAGGCCCTATCTATGATAGGGTAACTTAGCGAGACCCTGTCTCAAAATAAAACATAAAAAGGGCTGGGGATGTAGCTCAGCGGTAGAGTGCCCCTGGGTTCAATCCCCAGTACTAAATAAAAAAATAAAGACGGCTCGTTAAAACTCAGTTTGCTAGCCCCACTCTCAGCGTTTCTGATTCTGTAGGGCTGGAGTGTCCCCAAGGGTTTACATTTCTACCAAGTTCCCAAGTGATGCTGATGCTGCTGGCCCAAGGACCAAGCTGAGAGGACCAGTTCCGACATCCTGCTCTCTCAGTTCCTTGACTTCCTCTCTCCAACGAACTTGTCCTCCTCCCTCAGTCAGGGACTCTGACGTTCATCCCCAGACCTTGTCATTACCAATGGTTGTACCCCTCTGTAAAATCCATCTTAAGCATCCTGCCCTCCAGCCTCCGATTCGCCCCTTGTCATATCCCAATGCCAACCCCAAAGAGACCCCCTTCTCTCGGTCCAACCTGCTCTTCACTGTCCCTCACCCCATCATGCCCTAATTTCTCTCTCAATCTAGCTTAGACTTCACGGCCCTCTGTTATTTTTGCACCTCCATCTGCCCTCAACTACTTCCCTTGCCCCTCTTTCTTTTGTTATTCACTCCTAGCAAAACTCTAGCCCTGGTTACGTTCACTTTGTGTGTCTCATTTAACTGAGTAAACAGAAGCAATTAGAAGATAACTTCTACCTGCTCCAACCATTTCATGTGCCAACTCATTGAAGTTCAGCTTTTTCTCCCATTACTGTGGGTGACTTGTCACTATGGATTCCATTCCCTCTCTCTTCCTTTGGGCCTCTGTTCCAGCAATGTTCCCGCCTCCTCTCCTTCATCATCAGATTTCCTCTTTCTAACTGGCTCATTCCTGTGTGCACACAAACATGCAATGGTATTTACCATCTTTTCAAAAACCCTCGCATGGTCCCACTTCCCACAGCCACTTCTTCACTTCCCTGTTCCCCTCTGTCGCCCTCCTCTCCTCATTCACACTTGAACTCTCTCCAGTCAGATTTCCCCCATCCTTCCTTGGAAATGCCTTGTATCAGGGACACTTGTGACTTCCCTATTGCCAAATCCTCAGTCATATCACACTCCACCCGTCATTCCCTCCTTCTAGAAACCCTTTCTTCACTCGATTCTGAGATACTGCTCTCTTGGTTATCCTCGGACCTCACTGCTTGCTCCCCTTTGTTGGTCCCTCCTCCTCTCCCTGACCTCTAAACTTTGAAGTGCCCTTGGACTTGATGCCCAGATTTCCTCCCTCCCCAGGCGATCTCACTCCCAAATGTATATCTCTAGCCCAGGGTCCTCCCTGAACTTCAAACTCACAAACCCAGTGGCTTACTGGACATCTCCAGTTGGCAGCTCATATTTCTAAGTCCCAAACCAAACTCCTGATTCTTCTAACCACACAGGCCCAAACAGGCCCTTTATCTCTGCCACATCAGTAATCAGCAACTTCAGCCTTCCATTTGGAACAGCCCCAAACAAGAATTCATCCTTGACTCCTTTCTCTCACATCACCCATATAACCTGTTAGCCAATTCCGTTGGTTTGACCATCTGTGTACCCCAAATCTGACCCATTACCTGGGCCACGCCACCCTTCTCTCTTGCCTAGATAATTACAAATCTCCTAAGGTATTCCCACTTCTACTTTGACCCTGGGATCTTTCAATATGTAAATCAACTTCTGTGGCTCCTCTGTCTTGCCCCTCATTCGAAGCAAATCCACACCTCTTAGAAAGGCCTAAGAGACCTACATGATCAATCATCAGCTCATTGGGCCCCCCTGTTCCTCCCTGACCTCGCACTCCATGCCTTCCCCTTTGGTCTTCCTTCAGCCTTTCAGTTTCTTGACAACTTAGAGCTTTTGCACTTGCTCTTCTCTCAGGCTGCAATTCTGTCTCCCAGACCCTCGCTTTCCATCTCTGTCTAAATTCCCACTATCTGGGAGGCCTCCCATGATACATCCCCTCCCATACCCCCATCTAATGTACTCCCTGCTGGCTTTCTCTGGCCCTTTTTCTTGCTCTGTTTTTCTATATAGACTTGGGGGGTATTGGGGATTTAACCCAGGAGCATTCTACCTCCAAGCTACACCCCCATCTCTTTTTCTTTTTTCTTTTGAAATAGGGTCTCACTAAGTTGCTGAGGCTGACCTTGAACCTGCGATCCTCCTTTCTCAGCCTCCCAAGCACCAGGATTACAGGTGTGTGCCACCATGCCCAGCTTCTATATAGACTTTTGCCTAACGTATTCTGTATTGGTTCGTTGATTGTTCATCTCACGCACTAGAATGTAAGCTCTGTGAGGAGGATTTTTATTCATCGCTATTTCCTCAATGAGCATATGATAGATGCTCAATAAATACTTGTTGAATTAATTCATTAATCGAAAGTGTTTGTGGTCTTCCCTCCCTGGCGGCTGCAGCCCTGTACAGGGAGTTGCCCCAGGCTGCCTTTCTCCATTTCCTAATAGCCTCCTGGCCACCACCTGGGCCCCCTCCCCAGAGCCTGCCAGACCCTTCTAATTGCTCCCACCGCAGAGGGAGGGAGTTGGTTTCTGAAGAGAGGGGAGGGAGGGAGGAGCTCCATCTGGTGTCCAGGAAGATAGGGGAGCAGCCTGGGGTCACCCATCCCCTGTCCACCCTTGAGTCCACTATACCGGGAACCCTTCATGTAGACTGACTCTTGACTCTTCTCAAGTCTGTTGTCAGAGGTGGGCGCAGAGGCCCCAAGGAGGCCCCATCTTCTCTCGGTTGGGCCCAGTAGGCAGGACTGGGCACCGGCTGCACAAGGCAGGGGGTGGGGGCGCCGAGACAATGGGCAGCTCGGAGCCAGCCTCCTTTTGCACCAGCCTGAAGTGATACAATGATACAAAGGCAGAGTCTTGTGCTTGCAGGAGGGGGGTGGGGAGAGGCCTTTGTCCCGCTATTTTATACATTGCGTGAGGGTGGGGGGCCAGAGGGTGGGGGGGGTGAGAGGCTGTCAATATGGGGAGGAGTAGAGAGTGATGCAGAGGCCCTGGAAAGTTTTTGAATTTCAATCAGGTTGGCTTTGAAAGAGTTTGGCTTTTGTTGAAAGAAAGAAAAAGGTTAATGCTAAAGTTAAGGGGGAGGGGGTGGGTTCTGGAGATAGAGTCCCATTTGCAGGCGGTCAGCTGTGGGACACCCAGGCTGGCAGAGAGGCTGGGGATGGGAGAGCAGAGGAGGAGCGCAGTCCCATCTCCCTGAACCAACCAGATTGAGGAGGGCAGGCCAGAGAAGCGGAGTCACTGGGAGCAAGTGAGCAGGAACCTGCCGGGAAGGGGAGAGTGATTTCTTTCTTCCGGTGGCCTACAGAGCCTTTGACTTTTTAAGCCAGGAAAGAATGAAGTCCCCTCCCTCTCTCCCCTCCTTCCCACTCCACCCTATCACAGCCGCAGAGCATTGGCCAGGACTGACTTTGTGACCAGTGCAGGCATGAGCTGCAGGGAACCTGGGACCTCTCCATGTTCAGGAATCAGCTGTTTTCCTGCTCTTGGCTCCTGCTGCCCCCCTGTGCACCCTGACTCCTCCAGAAGGAAAGCAGAAGAGCCTGGAGCTCTTGTAGTCGTTGGAACAGGCAACATGATCCTTTCTTGAAGCTGGGAGAAAAAGAGAAAGGATGCAGAGGAGGCTAGAGCCGTGCAACAGGCTGGAGATCTGCGATTCCAAGGCCAGGTGGGGGGATCTGGACTGCAGCTCAGTGCCACTGACCTCTCAGTTATGCAAGGTCCCCTGTTCTTTCCCTTTCCTGAATATGTCTCTCACACACACACACACACACACACACACACATACACATACACACACACACATGCACACATGTGCGCACACACACATTTTCTATGGCCTCTGGCTGAAGCTATAATGTGGTCAGCTGTTCTTGGAGTCCTAGTAAAGGAGTCTATTAGGGATTTCAATTCTTGAAATGGTACCACTATGTGTTCTTAGCTCCATGAGCTATGGACCTGCCATTGAGAACCCCAGGACCAATCTCTGAACTCCAGCTTGGAAATATTTGACAGGAAATGGATCAGAGAAAGAGAATATGAGAATAGTTTTATTCCTTTTTTTTTTTTTTTTTTGGTACTGGGGATTAAATCCAGGGGCATTCCACCTCTGAGCTGTACCTCTAGAACATTTTGGTTTTTATTTTGAAGCAGGGTCTCGCTAAATCAGTGAGAGTCTCACTAAATTGCTGAAGCTGGCCTCAAACTTGCAATCCTCCTGTCTCAGCCTCCCAAGCACTGGGATTACAGGCATATGTCAATGTGCCCAGCAAGAATGGGATTATTCTTATTTTTATATTTAATAAACATCTTCACAGTGTTAGGCCTTATCTTCAGGGAGCAAATATTCATTTGTTAAATATTTGTTAGCCAGCACTTGGGAGGCTGGGACAGGAGGATTGCAGGTTCGTGACCAGCCTCAGCAACTTGTGAGGCCCTCTACAACTTAGTGAGGCCCTGTTTCAAAATAAGGAATAAAATAGGGCTGGGAGTATAGCTCAGAGGTAGAATGCCCCTGGGTTCAATTCCCAGTACCACACACACACACACAATATATATATATATATATTTGTTAGGCATTCCTCATATTACACATTGTGCCAGGCCCTAGGAGATAAAGGAAGAAAAACTGTCCATGCTTTCAAGGAGCTCATTCTAAAATAGAAAAACAAACAAAACAAAAGATTATAATCTGATGAGATAATGATAATATCACCAGGCCATAAAATACGTCACAACATACATCACATCTTTATTTGTTAAAAGAATGCTACAGAAAAATGTACAAATCATCTTTTAAGATGACATTCACATTTTTGTCTTTAAATTTTGGTGCATTTGAAGTGTTTACCCAGTTGCTTTCAGAGGTGAAAACTTTCCCCACCAAGCAAGAAAGAGGCTTGGACTCCAAATCCAGGCTAAGGGGAAAAAAAAGAGGTGTGTGTCCATTTTCACATGCACATGAATTAGTGTGCTGGAAGATGTCCATGACTGTGCTGCCTTCGTTCAATACTGCACTGGAAATATGTTGCTGCTTTTATTCTCCACTTGGTCTATAGCCAAAAAAATAATCCTAACCCCCACCACCACTACCCCCACCACCACTACCACCACCACCGGTCCACCAGGAGAGAGGGAGCTATCCCAGGCCTTTCTGTTCATCTTTCAGGGCCAGATCTGAGGTGGAGGAGGACTCCTAGGCCAGTGTTCTCCAAGCCTGGTCCCTGGACCAAGAACATCAGCATCACCTTGGAGCTTAGAGATGCAGACCCTCAGGCTCCACCCAGGCTACTGAACCAGAAACTCTGTGTGGGGCCCAGCACAGTCTGTGTTTTAATCAACCGGCCAGGTGATTCTGATGCTTCCTAAAGTTCTAGCTTGCTGATCAGTGTTGGTTCTCTTGGATAGATGATTCTGGTGCGCCTCAAAAATAATTTGCTCTAAACCAGGCATGGTGGAACAGGCCTATAATCCCAATACATGAGAGGCTGAGACAGGAGGATCACAGGTTGGAGGACAGCCTTAGTAACATAGTGAGGATCTCAGCAATTTAGACCCTGTTTCCAAATAAAAAATAAAATAGGGCTGGGGGTGTAGCTAGAGGTAGAATGCCCCTGGGTAAGTTTTTAGTTGGTTCTTGAGCTAACCTGCCTGAGATTGTGGACACAAATGGTTGATACACAGAAGCTTTAGGGGTCACATTATCCAGGGTTCCTCGAGTCTTCAGATCCCCACTACCATCCTGTGCTCACATTCAGAGACTAAGGCCTGGCTGGTGGAGAGGCTGCTGGAAGTGAGGTGACCATCTGATATGACTGGTCCCTTTGAGATTCCCCCCAGGAACCCAGGCTTGTAATAACACTTCACATGATTTGATTCTCTGGAATTTCTGGATGGGCATGTATCATGAATGGTTTGTTAGAATTGGGAAAGACACACTGGGTGTGGTGGCGCACACTTGTAATCCCAGTACTTGGGAGGCTGAGACCGGAGGATCCGGGTTCATGGCCAGCCTCAGCTATTTAATGAGGCCCTCCACAACTTAGTGAGACCCTGTTTCAAAATAAACAATAAAAAAAATAGGGCTTGGGGTGTAGCTCGGAGGTAGAATGCCCCAGAATTCAATCCCCAGTACCACACACACACACACACACACACACACACACACACACATACACCAAAAAAAAAAAAAAGAATTGAGAAAGACAAAGAGGGAGAGAGCCAAGTCTCTTCTTCCATATTTGATTTTTCTGATAGTATCTGACACCTCAGGGGCAAGAGCCAAGAGACCCCTGGCACCTGTGTCTTATTGGCATCTTTCTTGGCATAGACTGAGAGTTTCTTTCTGGAAAATCCCTTTGCCAAAGCCACATGACTATTTCTGTCTCTAGAAGCTGGCATCTATCCTTCCTTCACATTTTTGTCTTTGGCCTCTCTCCCCCTCCCAGGTTTCCCTTCTCCTCCAGCTAGCAACTTCAGGTGTGTCTTCCAGGATGTTTCAGATTGATGTAGCCAAATTACAGTTTTGAATTTGGCTGGGTGTGGTGGCGCACCCTTGTAATCCCAGTACTTGGGAGGCTGAGACAGGAGAATCACAGGTTCGAGGCCAGCCTCAGCAATTTAGCGAGACCCTCAGCAAGTTAGTGAAACTCTGTTTCAAAATAAAAAATAAAAAAGCTAGGGTGTAGCTCAGAGGTAGAGTGCTCCTGGGTTTGATTCCCAGTACAGAAAAAAAAAAAAAAGTAAGCATATCTTCCACAGGAAAAGAAAAATTAACATTAGTGGACAGTAAGTGCCAAGCACCATCCTGGCTGCCTTACATAATTCATTCCATTCACCCTCCTATCACCGTCCTAGCCGCCCCACGCACTGTTATTTCCCCCAATGTATCTATGAGGGAGCCGGAGTTGGGAGAGTCTGTCAGTGCGCATGCCCACAGAGCTTTGAAATGGCCAGCAGGATTTGAACCTAGATCTGACCGACTTCTGAGCACGTCGCTCCTTCTTGCCACGCCGTCTCAGGAGGGTTCCTTTAGGACCTGGCTCCTTTGCAGCCAACACCAAGGAAATGGGCCTCTGGCCAAGTTCTTGGGCTTTGTAGGTCCTGGCAGGATTCCCCCTTGCTCAGGCAGGTCAGGCCTTACCTGATTTCTCCTGGCCAGCTGACTGTCCACCTTCTGGTTCTGCACAGGCTCTGGGGAGAGAGGGCAGAGTCAGGCCACGAGGCCTCTGGACAGGTTGCTGTGGGTGTCCCTTCCATCCAGTGTTAACCCCTGCGGCCGCCCACAACAGGGAAGCCTTCTTGCCTGGCTCTGCCGACTGCTCCGCTTGCCTGAGTTTGCATTATTTATTTAATGTCTTGTACCGTAAATAATGGTAACTTTATGGTTATTAGGAACGGGTTAAGGTACATGCGGGTAGCACCAGGCTGCCTTCAAAAGGAACAGTCCTGGCATAAAATGTTGCGATAATTGCTTTACTGCTGAGTGTTGGTCTTTATTTTGTGTCTGATTTGTCCCTTAAGCCAGCGTAACATTCTCCCCACGGCAGGAGAATGCAGAGAGCAAATTGAAGGGCTGAGCATGAACAATGCGACATGGCGCACTGCTGGGTTTTTCTTTTTTCCTCTTTCTTCGTTTCTCCCTTGACCTCCCTCCAATCCTCTCCGCTCCCCTCCCCCCAGTCCCTGCCCCGTCTCCGCCCCACTCTGGTTGGCAGGATCCTTCTCCCCCACCCTGGACACCTCACCAAGGTATCCCCTCTCACCCCCTCATTTTGAAAATTAGGTTAGCAGAACTACCCTATTCCTTCCCTCTCCTTTGGGCAGCAAACAAGATAAAACAAAAGAATAATCACACAAAAAGAGCCTTCCTCTTCATGGACCCAGGCATCCCAGCCCAGGGGTTATCGTCCCGTTAGCTTCCTACTGGTAGGCTCGTTTCTTACTGCTAGCACGAGCTAGGGCACAGCTTGACAGTCCTTTCCAGCCTCTTTGTGGCCAGAAAGGGCTGGGTCTGCAGGAGACGGGGTTTGTGGCTCCTTCCTGGGGCTGGGAGAGAGCCGTGGTCTCCAGGGGTCACTGGAACTCTCTTCCTCTTCTCTGTGTGCCATCACACCAGGCAGGAGACCTCTGGCACTGCCTGCCATGTGCCATACCCAGGTGTGCCTTGTCTGCCGAGGAAGACTGTCATTGAAGGCCACGGGCACTGGGCCCTCAGCATGGGTCAGCCTTTTGCTCGCCCAGAAGAGGACTCTCCTGGCTCTCTCTTCTGCCTCTGAGAGTCACTCTCAGCCCCAGCAGTATGCTGCAGGCCAGACAGTCCAAGGACCTGCTTGCTCTCCCCTGTCGCAGATAGCAAGCAGGTCAAGAATTGCCAGTACTTGAGAGACTAAAACAGGAGGATCTCAGGTTCGAGGCCAGCCTCAGCAACTTAGCGGGACCCTGTTTCAAAATTAAAAAATAAAATAGGGCTGGAGATGTAACTCAGAGGTAGAGTGCCCCAGAGTTCAATCCCCGGTACCCAAAAAAACAACAAAAAGGAGTTGCTGGGCAGGCCAGGTGTGGTGGCGCAGGGGCGCGCTGGCTCCGCCGGGCTCCTTTGCAGTCCCAGGAGTTTGATCCAGGCAAGAACACCAAGCAGGACTGGGAACCCTGGGCTCTTGTCTTTCTTCTCCCTCACTTGCCTAGTGTGGGAAACTTGCAAACCCAAGTTCCTTGGAAACTTCCTGTCTCGGTTTCATCTGTGAAACGAAGGCAAAAATACCTGCCTGGTGGGACTCTTATGATGATCCGAAAGACGTCATGGAGGGGATACAAACTCCAGAAGCAAACGTAGCTGGTGCTGGTGGAGTCACAGGCAAGTGGCTATTTCTGGGTAAGGAGGAGAAGAGGTAGGGTGGGGGAGAGTTGGGGTGGCTCATGATGGAGAGAAGAGGGAGATGGGGTACTCCGGCCCCCACCGCCCTCCCTTCTCAGCAGAGGCAACAGGCTGTGCCCCCGACCCAGAGGGAGCCAGCACCTCCTCTTACCAGCAGCTCCCCTCCTTCCCTTCCTCCTCCAGGGTTTCTCCCTCTCGGCCACAACGCAGGGGCCAACAAAGTCCAAGCCAGTTGACCACTAGTGGCTCAAAGCTGGAGGAGACAGGGGATTGGTACCCCTCGCCCCACCTCTCCAGAGCCTGGTAACTCATCAATAGCGGAAATTTGAACAAAGTGGAGAAGTCGGATGAAAGGAGGAACGCTGGGTGATTGGGGTGGGGCGCGGGGGAAGGGGGATGGCTTTAATTAGGGCTTCTTGGCCTCTTTAGTCCTGGGGCTGGTCGGGGTAATCCAGTTAGAGTCCCAGCCTTTCATCTCAGCTGGCTGGCCTCTCTGGGGCCCTGTCACAGCCTTTAGGGGCAACAAGTAGTGGGCAGGCTGGGGTGGGCGGGGGCTGGTACCGCGCTCACTTCCAGCTGGCCGCAGAGGGGGGCGCGGACCGAGGCCGCCAGCGCAGCAGTTGGCGGTGGGCAGTGAAGTGGCCGGTGTGGGCGGCTTGGGCGCTGGGCGGCCGTCTCCTGACACCAGAAACTCTCTTTATGAAAGGATCAAGTCTGGAGCATTGTTCTCCGGGCCAGGGAACCGAGGGCTCAGAATGCTCTTTTGTGTGGAGGTGCCCCCCCACCCACTCCCCCTTCTTTCTTTCTCCCTTTGAGCCACTGCTGGCGGTGCCTCGGCCCCCATGCTGGGGGGTGGAGGGGCAATGGAGTGGTGGAGATGGGCTGGGGACAGACAGTCCTGGGGGAGCCATCTGTGCTGGGGTAGGATCCACTGGAGCTGAAAAATTAAACAGCATTTTCAATTAACTTTTCCTCTCTGGTTTGGGGGTGGGCGTGAGGGGGGGTGGGGCAGGCTGGTTGAATTTAACCTTTGAAAAGCTGCCTTGGAGAGGGGGAGGAGGGAATGACCTTTCTTTCCTGAGGCAGGGCTGGGCGGGGGTGGGGACCGATGGAATTGTTCCCTCCAGCTAGGCAGGGACCCTCTCCCCGGAGAATATTCCTGGAAGCCCTAGTGTCTTTGCCCCAGGTCCCATCTGGGGAGCCATTGGGTCTGTGCAGGGGAATCCCCAGGGTGTTCACCACAAGAGAGTTTTGGGGGTCTGGCAGGTGGAAGAAGGCAATTACCCTCCCTTTAATGGCTACCCCTTTTTCTCTAAGCATCTTCTCTTCTTTTTCTCAAGAAATCCTGCTTTTTAGTTTCCACTCTTGGACTGGGTGCCCTAAGGATGGAAGAACACAGCCAGGCGTGGTGGCACGCACCAGTAATCCCAGTACTTGTGAGGTTGAGACAGGAGGATCATAGGTTCCAGGCCAGCCTCAGCAACTTAAAGAGTCCCTGTTTCAAAATAAAAAGGGCTGGGGATGTAGCTCAGAGGTAGAATGCCCCTGGGTTCAATTCCCAGTAAGCGCGCGTGCGCACACACACACACACACACACACACACACACACATATGGCCTGGGCAGGCTCTAAAGGCCTTTTCAACCTTGTTCCACTGGCAACATAGAATAAACTAGAACACCACCAGGAATCACAATTGAAGAGCCCAGTTTGTCCCCGGGCTGCCTCCCATGACTTCCCCATCTTCCCTGGTCCTGGGAGCAGGCTTCTTCCCCTTTCTCTGATCTCTTCCTCACTCCACGTAGCAACTACAGGGGCCTCACCTCTTCCTGGGTCCCCAGTGGTGGAAGACTTCTCACCTGAAGAACACTCTATCCTTTTAGAAAGACTGACTGGCGCCTTCTTTCAATCTTTGTGGATAGAGAGGATTAATCCCCTCTTATAATGAGGAAACTGAGACTAAATAGAGATTGATTCTGCAAGATGGAGCATCCCCTGGATGGCACATCAGCCTCACCTAGGGGTTTGTTTCAAATTGTCCATCCCTACCCAGAAACCCCAAAATTCTCCCCACTCTTGCTTATGCCTGCCTTCACCCCAGACCAGGGTTCTTTAATGAAATGGAGTCTTTACTTTAGCTAAGTACAGATCATCCCACCCATGGGTGAAAAAATCAGGAGGTCACTGACGTTTACTAAAGCAAAAGAGGAAATAAATTCAATACTGTCATAAAAGTAGCAGGGCATGGTAGCTCATGTCTGTAATCCTAGCACTTGGGAGCCTGAGACAGGAGTATCTCAGGTTGGAGGCCAGCCTCTGCAACTTAGCAAGACCCTGGTTCAAAATAAAAAAGGCTAAGGGCTCAGAGGTAGAATGCCCCTGGTTCAATCTCCAGTACCACAAAAAAAAAAAAAAAAAAGGAAGGAAGGAAGAAAAAAAAGACATGGAAATGCACTGCTCCCTCAGTTGCTCTAATGACACAGTGGAGCACCCTCCCTTCCCAAATCTGCTCCTTGTCTTCTTTTCAGTTCACATAAAGACACTGCTCTAGCCCCAGCTTGGGGCTCTCTCCCTCCCCAGGCCGTGCTCAGCCAAACTTCTTCCCTTCCATGCATCAAATGCCCAGTCTTTCCTTTTCAGGACCTTTGCGTACACTTCACCTGACTCGTCCCCAACCTCCTGTCTCGGTGAATTGTACTGCTTAGAGAAGCCTTTCTGTCCTCTCAATGTAAATTTTGTTCTCTGGTTATATTTCTCAGAGTGCTCTGTGCTTCCTTGATGTAACGCCGAATGATTTGTAGTTCTACATAGAGTTGGGAGAATATTTAGTTAAGGTTTTTCCTCCACCAGGCTTAAGCACTATGAGAACAGGTATCTTGCTGTTCCGTCCCCAGTGCTTCTGGGAGTCACTTACGGACTTAACACCTTCTAAATGAATGAACACAAGAAAAAAGGGGAAAGGTAACAAATGACTGGGCATGGTGGCGCACACCTGTAATTCCACCTACTTGGGAGGCTGAGGAAGAAGAATCAGAGGTTCAAGGCCAGCCTGGGCAACTTAGTGAGACCCTGTCTCAAAATAAAAAAATAAAAAGGACTGGGGTGCAACTCAGTGGTAGAGTGCCCCTGGGTTCAATCCCCAGTGCCTAATATAAAAAAAAAAAAGCAAAATGATCCGGGCATGGTGGCGCACACTTGTAATCCCAGAACTCGGGAGGCTGAGACAGGAGGATCGCAGGTTCATAGCCAGCCTCAGCTACTTAGTGAGGCCCTGTTTCAAAATAAAGAATAAAAAATAGGGCTGGGGGTATAGGTCAGAAGTAGAATGTCCCTGGATTCCATCCCAAGTACCACACACTCACAAAAAAAAGCAAAATGAAAACCAAGATTTCCTAGAGGTAAGGGTAAGGACTGTCTGTTGCTTTGTGACCTAGGTAATTTATTGAGAACCCCAAAATGGAAGTCAGTAGGCCTGAACGGTGCGGACGATGCTTTAGGGGCGGGGGTTGGGAGGGGTGATGGTTGGGGTCCTTGGAGTGACCCAGGGAAGCAGGCGGTCAACTTCAGCTTTGTCTTTGTATTACAAAGATGCCAGGCCATTTTGAAACCGTGAAGACGGCTAGAAGAAGAACGCTGAGAGCTACAGAATAAGGAAAAAGAAAACGCCCTGGCTTTCCAGAAAAGGACAGATCCTGGGGCCTGTGGACAGGAAGAGCTGGAGGAAATGGAGGGAAACTTCTACCTAGTGAAGGGTTAAAGGGAATAGACTTGTTTAGCTGTAGACTGAGGATGAGGTGGAGGGAAAGGTGGGGAAGACCAGTGAGCACAGAAAGCGCTAATAAATGAAGAGCCGTGGGAGATCCATCTTACCTCCCACAGGGCAGAGATCCTCCGCTCATTTTTTAGATCAGTCTTTAAGAAGAAAAATGACAAAAAGGAATTTGGATAATTAGGAAGTAAATGCAGACTGTGCAAAAATCGTCCCTGATAGAAAGCAGGTAGGAGAATCCTCAGAAAATGTGAAGGTTTCACAAATCAGCAAGCCAGGACGACATCCATCATGAGGTATTAAGGCTAGTGTTCTGGGAACACGCGAAGCGGGGCGCTGATTGAACCACTTAAAATTATGTCTGGAAAATCATAGAAAGTAAAAGGGGCCATCAGGAGCCTGGGGAAGTGAAAACGGATGTGACTCCTGTCTTCTAAAAAATGCTACAACCGTACTGAAAATCTTCACCCAGTTTGGGTCTAGACACAATGAGAGGGAGGTCTAGATATAATGGGGTGGGTCTCTCATCTCTGGGAGGAAAATAAAATTGCGAGCTGTGTGTGTGTGTGTGTGTGTGTGTGTGCCTAAGGCCAAACCACACCAAACAGAATAACACTAAGTGATCAAATTGGAAACAGAAAAACAGATGTGTTGTAACGGGCATGCCACAAGTGGCTGTTGTTAAAACAGGTTCAGGGTTTCACCGGTGGTAGGTATGTAAATGAAAGCTATATCGAAAGGAAAAATCAATGACTGGGAAGCCATCCAGGGACAGGGATGCCCTGTTGATGAACATTTAACGAGGTCTCCTTTTGGAAGAGGAGAAAACGACATGTAACTGAAGAAGCTGATGGGTAGGTGTGGCCGAGGAATGATATAGGAACCCAATGAAGTCACAGACCTAAGCACCCAATTACAGGGCAAGGGGTGGGTTGGAACAAATGAACATATCTGGGGGCAAAATCCCCCTGCTTCTCAACAAGAGCCATAGAAAGGCCCCGGAAGCTGCTTTGCTGCAGAGGCTGCATGCACAAAATTTGGTCATGGAGCTTTTGGGGCTGGAAAGAAGGTGACACACTGGGGTGGTTTCACAAAATAAGGGGGAAGGACCCTAAGGGGGCTTGCCAGAGGGGAGTGGCTTCTCATGGTAACAACCCTTGCTGGCTCCACAGTCCCAGTACCCTACACACTTTTACAAGGTTAAAGCAACAGCTTGAACCTGTATGGGGTGAGCATTTGTTTCCTTTCCAGATTGCCAGCTAATGAGGAAAGATTAAAGGAGCTAAATCTGTTTAGCTTGGCTAAGTGACGATGGAGGCGGCAGGAGTGGAGAGGCATGCTGGGTCTGCCTGGCTGAGCCAGGGGTGTGATAAGTGTCTGCAGATTTCAAAAAAGTGTGACTACGGCGGGAAGGAAGAGTGTCTGTCTCAGGTGAGTGTCTGTCTCAGGAGCCTCAGCCTTCAGCAGTGGGAGGCCACCATGGGCAGCCAGGTGAACTGAGAAGGAGAGGGCAAGGGGTGGGAATATCCCAGGCGCTGTCCCAACAGGCCAGCTTTCAGTCGATCTTCTGCGGATGGCATCTTCAGCGTTCCTGAGGAGCCTCTCTGGCCCGCTGTCCCCGCTGCAGCCGGTGCCTTAGATGGGTTGGAGTCCAGAAAGGTCACCCCATTTTTTGGCCTGTGACATTCTTGGTACCTAAGTGAGCAATTCATAGCCAGACTGTTCTTTGATGGTGTCTTCAGACAGATACTTTCAAGGCTATGAGATCCGAATCTGTGAGAAGAATTCTTCTAGGGGCAGAAAGAACTCCCCCGCAGGGGGCAGCTAGAGGCAGGGCCCACAGTTTGGTGTCCAGAGTCACTAAGCCTGCCTCCCTGGTACTTCCTGTTGGCAATCTCACAGTTAAACACTTAAACAATCTTTCTTTCTCCTCTTTTCTCTCTCCCCCTCTCTCTTTCTCTCTCTTCTTTTCAGAGTTGACAGGGGCCAAATAAAGGCCCTTTTTAAAAAAACACACAAAACAATTTTGTTCCTTCTGAAAGTGATGGAGTGAAAGTGAGTGCAGATTATAGGCCTGGGAGGCGAGGGCCTTCCAGACGGGGGACGCGGTGACATGATGGGAACCTAATGGCAGTAATTGGCCCTGGCTTTGACAGGACCCATATCACAGCGCAGGAAAAGAGAGATGTTTAAAGTAAAAATTTACACAAAATTATATGTTTTCGGGGTGAAAAAGACTGTTTGGATTTCATTTTTTTTCTTCCTCTTCTTCCCCCGAGGGCATGTTTCATGGGTCATCCTCAGCTGCATGCTGACGCGTGCACGCACGCGTGTGTGTGTGTGTGTGCTTATGCACTTGTGCATGGGTGTGCAGGCACGCATGTGCATATGTGTGTTTGTGTAGATGTGCATGCACACCCCCCAGGCATCTGTCTGCCCCGGTGTATGTGTATCTATACCTACACCGTCAAGGCCCTCTGCTTTCTTCCTTCCTCAAATAGAGGCATTGGTTAGCTTTGAAAGTTTTTCTTGAGGAAGTAGAAAGAGCCTACGAGAAGGAGGAGAAGAACCCCTGAAGTCGTATAATGGGCTTCACCCCAGCAGAGCTTGTTGGGACTCAGTATATAGCTGCTTGGCGTCTTGTATTTATCCTTGTAGCACTTAGTCCTAAATATAGCTGAGCAACAGATTGGGTAATTGTATTTGTTTAGTGTGTGACTCCCACTCTGGTCTCTGAGCCCTCTGGGTGCAGGACCCTGTTCGTCTTGCTGAGTGCTATAATCGCAGCCCCTAGCCCAGGGCCTAGCACACAGCGGCTTTCTGTGTTTGTCAGATAAGTGGCCTAAAATAAGGAATCATGCAGGCCAGCAGCTGCATTAGAAGACCATGCCTTCCTGAGGATAAAATGCTGGTAAATCAGACTTTTGTCTAAAGTACTAGAATATCCAGATAATTGATTCTGTGTGTGTGTGTGTGTGTGTGTGTGTGTGTGTGTGTGTGTTACTGGAGAGTGAACACAGAGCCTTGCACATGCTAGGCAAGAGCTCTACCACTGAGCTACATCCCCAGCCCTATGTATTGTATTGTGTTGTGTTGTGTTGTATTGTGTTATGTTGTACTGTGACAGGGTTTTGCTAAGTTGCCCAGGCTGGCCTTGAACTTGTGACCCTCCTGCCTCAACCTTCATAGTAGCTGGGATTATAGGCGTGTGCCACCTCGCCTGGCCAGATAATTACTACTTCATTGCTTATTGGAATGTGGCCTGCCAGGAGCTCTTCAGGGGTGGCATGTGTGGGTGTTCCTCCCTGGGTCAGAATGGAGAAGACTTTCCCCATGATGATCCACACTAGGAGCTCTAGAGTCCATCCCAATTGCCTCTTTAATGGCACTGGCCATTTCCAGTGGAGAAACCAGTTCCACTTGGGACCCGCCAGAGGCACTGCAGCTCCTTCTCTACCTGGGATTTAGGCATCATGTATGGACTAAGTGAGAACTATCCAACCATCAGACGACTTTTCAGATTTACTTATTTATTCATCTATTGGCAGTACTGAGGATCAAACCCAGGGGCACTCTACCACAGAGCTACATCTTCAGCCCTTTTTATTTCACTTTGAGACAGGGTTTCTAAGTTGCCCAAGCTGGCCAAATTTTCGATCCTCTTGCCTCAGCCTCCCAAGTACTGGGATTACAGATGTGCGCCACTATGCCCAGTTCAGATTTTTAAAAATGGTATACCCTTTGACTAACATAATAATAAATGAAACTAAATTGAATGTTTTCTTCCAATGGGCACAAGGGTAGCAGAGTCACAGAAGCTCAGACTGCAGTGGGGCATTGGAGGTTCTGAAGTCCGTCCTTTACCAGCTGCATAACCAGCGTGCATAACCTCTCCACTCACCTCCGGTTGCAAAGATTGGCAGTCTAGCAAGGGAGGTGGAGCTTAAAGTCAAGAAATGGAGGGCTAGAAACTAGGCTGGGCAAGAGCCAGTCCTCAGGAATGGATCAGCCATGGGGAGCAAGCACAGAAAGGAAAGATCTAGCAAGGACCGTGCCAGAGAGGTGCTATGAAGGTGGAATTCAATTCTGAAAGGAAAGTCCCAGAGGTTGGTGTCAAATGCAGGTGTATAGGAACCGGCAACAGGGATCAAGCCAACAGTATATATCTTTTCCATTTTGCCTCAATGTTGAAGAAAATCTCAGCCTGGCCAAACCAGGCAGTTCTAAGACCACTAGGGGAATCCAGAATGCTGAGTGGAGAATGCTGGGATGGGAGAAGCGCAGTGGTGTCTACAGTCAAATGGAAACGATGCTCTTAGAGCTTGGAGGTTGCTAAGATCAACCAACCGGTGGTGAGGTGGATACAGTTCAGTAGGCGGTTCTTGCATAACACGGGCGTGGCTCCTGTGCTAAGTACTGTTAGGTATAGTAATAGCAGAGTTGTAAGTGGTTTATAGAATTGCCACGCTCTAGGAGTGGAGAGAAAGAAGTAATCATGTATGGCCAGATTCTTAAAGAAAAAGTAAGGCATTTGCGATTTTGGAACCATTTATGGGTGACAACATTTATGGAATACCTACTCTAATTCCAGGTGTCATGCGTGTTCAAGGCCCATCAGAACTTCTATTTAATTTGAGACAGTCTTATTATTTTTAAGTACTGAGGATTGAACCCAGGTGCATTCTACCTCTGAGCTACACCCCCAGTCCTATTTTTTTATTCTTTATTTTTGAAATGGGGTCTCACTAAGTTGTGGAGGGCCTCACTAAGTAGCTGAGACTGGCCACAAACCTGCGATCCTCCTGTCTCAGCCTCCCAAGTACTGGGATTACAAGCGTGCGCCACCACGCCCGTCTGTCTTATTATTTTATATGCTGAATTGAGAGTGTGCATAAAGAAAAGGAAATGGCTGACATTCCATCCATGAAAATCACACAATAAGAGATTAGCAATATTGGGGTTCTCCCAGCTCCGTAGATGCTCCAGAAGACTAGAAAAATAGCTACAGTTTACAGAATTTTCCTCTTTTGGCATACTGATGGTAATCTTGTCCTCAAATATTATCTCTGTGTAGGAGTATTAAAATTGTAAATTACAAGCTGGGCGTGGTGGTGCACGCTTGTAATCCCAGTACTTGGGAGGCGGAGACCAGAGGATCTGGGTTCGCGGCCAGCCTCAGCTACTTAGTGAGGCCCTCTGCAACTTCGTGAGACCCAGTTTCAAAATAAAGGATAAAAAATAGGGCCGGGGGTGTAGCTCAGAGGTAAAACACTCCTGGGTTCAATCCCCGGTACCGCAAAAAAAAAAATTGTAAATTACAGCTAGGCACAGCGTCACACTCCTGTAATCTCAGTACTTGGGAGGCTGAGACAGGAGAATCACAGGTTTGAGGCCAGCCTCAGCAACTTAGTGAGACCCTCAGTAACTTAGTGAGACTCTGTTTCAAAATAAAAAGGGCAAGGGGATGTAGCTCAGAAGTAGAAGGCCCCTGGGTTCAATCCCCAGTACCAAAAATAAAATGAAGGAATCTCAGAACCTTTAAGGTGGTGCAACATGTTTTTAAATAGACTGCTTAGTCTAAGTTAAGTGCTGGAAATACATAGGTTTAAAAATACTTCTGTCATTAAAAGAATTCATAGTCTACGGAGGAGGTGGGCCAGCCAGAGAGATCATTTCAGTATGCTATGGTGAATGCGACCACAGATGTGAGATGCAGCACCTTCTAAGAGCAGCAGGCACCTCAATCGGCTGGAGACCCCAGGGAAGGCTGCACAGAGTTGGTAGAGCTTGAAATGAATCTGTAGGGAGAAGTTTGCTACACAGCAAAAGAACAAAGGGAAGGGTGTTCCAAGCAGAGGGTACCATATGATTGTTGAATGCATGAATTTTAAGTCAACTAATCCCGGCCCTTCATTCCTTAATAGTAGCTTCTAAGAAAATCGCCCTCCTCATTTGTGACAACTGTGGGCAGTGTGTAAGGATAGTAAGAAAAAGAAAGAGCTTAAGGAGCTTCAAAGAGAAGAGAAGATGGGAAGGAAGAAGAGAAGGGAAAGGAAGACAATATTTATTGAGTGCCTATTATGTGCTAGGTGGTTTTACATGATCTTATTTAATGCTATTACTTCCATTTTGTGAATTAAGAAAACGTGGTTGAGAGAGATGAGCAGATTCCTTCACCCTAACTTCACCTTGTCCTCCTTTCCTGTGTCCCATTCCCCAGACCTCTCTTTGAAGCCACCAATGCCTACTTAGCACCACCACTTGGATCTCCAACACACACTGACTAAACCAGTTCAAAATGCTGCGAAGAATTTCCCACCCAACTTGTTCCTTCTCCACTTTTGCCGCGGCACTTCCCCTCCACTTGCTCAAGCTGGAAAGCTGGGACCCCCTCTCTGAACTTGCCTTCCTCCTCAGCCCCGTATCCAGTGCATCGCAGCAAATCTCAGACACATTTGCTTCTGCCCAGCTTCTCCAGCACCGCCCTAAATGAGGCCATCATCATCTGTCCTCCATCACTGCTGGGGTGGTCTTCTATTTGGTTTTCTCTTCTGTTCTTGCCACCTCCTATTCTTGCCTCTCCACATGGCAGCCCAGAAATCTTTTTAAAGATGTGTGATCTCAATCTGGCCTGGTGGTGCACACTGTAATCCCAGTACTTGGACAGCTGAAACAGGGGGATTGCAGGCTTGAGATCAGCCTCAGCAACTTAATGAGACTCTCAGCAACCTAGCAAGACCTTTTTCAAACAAACAAACAAACAAACAAAAAAGATGTCTGACCTCAGCTGGGCACAGTGGCACACACCCAGTACTTGGGAGGCTGAGACAGGAGGATCACAGGTTTGAGGCCAGCCTCAGCAATTAGGCAAGGCCCTCAGCAACTTAGTGAGACCCTGTTTCAAAATTTTAAAAAGGCTGGGTTATAGCTCAGAGGTAGAATGCCCCTGGAATCAATCCCTAGTACAACAAGAATGAATGAATGAATGAGTGAATGAATGAATGAATGAATGAAGTATGATGACCTCTGGAGTCAAGCCCATAATCCTTAATCCGGCAGAGCTCTGCCCCCTGTCTACCCTGGCCCTCCTCTCACCTGGGGCGGGTCTGTGCATACTGCCAGTTCCTGCTCCCTCACCTCCTGACGTGGCTGGTATCTTCTCATCCTTCAGATCTTAGCTTAAATGCCATTTCCTCCCAGGAATCTTCCTAGTCTAAAAAAGATTTCACCTGTTTTTCTACTTCTTCTTTTTTTTTTTTTTTTTTTCGGTACTGGGGATTGAACCCAGGGGCATTCTACCTCCGAGCTCCACCCCCAGCCCTATTTTTTATTCTTTATTTTGAAACAGGGTCTCACTAAGTTGCAGAGGGCCTCACTAAGTAGCTGAGGCTGGCCGCGAACTCGGATCCTCTGGTCTCAGCCTCCCAAGTACTGGGATTACAAGCGTGTGCCACCACGCCCGGCTTCTTATCTTTTATCTTTAAAGTATTAATGGCAAATCGTAGTGTACGTTTATTTGTGTGTTCAATTGTTGAATGCCTAGTTCCTCCTTTAAGTGTTAGCTCTATGAGGGCAGTGCTACAGTCCACCCCAGCTTCAGATGGAAAATAGTCAGAAAAAATTGCATCTGTTCTCAGCCAGGTGCCATGGCACCCATCTGTAATCTCAGTACATGGGAGGCTGAGACAGGAGGATGGTAAGATCGAGGCCAGCGTACAGTAACTTAGTGAGACCCTGTTTCAAAATAAAAATAGGGCTTGGGGTATAGCTCAGTGGTAGAATGCCTCTGGATTCAATCCTCAGTAACACACACACACACACACACACACATACACACACACACACACACACACACACACACACACACACACACTGTATCTGTTCTGAACCTGTGAACATTTTCCTTGTCATCATTCCCTAAACAATACAGTATAACAACTATTTACATAACATTTACAATGTATTATGAGTAATCTAGAGATGATTTAAAGGCTGTACATTGATTATATGCAAATATTATGCCTTTTGTATAAGGGACTTGAGCATCTGTGGATTTCGGTATCTGCAGGGGGTCCTGGAGCCAGTTCCCTGAGGATACTGCAGGACAGCTAATGTCTCTTGTTCCCTACCAAGCATGGAGTAGGCATTCATATGTTATATTAGTTTTTTATTTTTGTGGTACTGGAGACTGAACCCAGAGGCATTCTACCTCTGAGCTACATCCCCAGCCTATCTTATTTTTTATTTTGAAACAGGGTCTCACTAAGTTACAGAGGGCCTCACCATGGTGCTGAGGCTGGATGTGAACCTGCGATCCTCCTATCTCAGCCTCCCAAGTACTGGGATTACAAGTGTGCGCCACCACGCCCACTTTTAGTATATTATTTTTTTTCTTGCTGTTAAAGAAGAGTATCATATGAACCATATTCAGGATAAAGAAGAGTTTGAATTTAAACCCACCTCTTCCCAATGTCAAAGCCCATGTTCTTTCCTCTTCACCATAGTGTCTTCCAGTGGGTAAAATCTAACTTGGGCCATCAGGCAGCATGCGACGTGCCTGGAGTTTGCTTCAGGGAAGGGATAGAGAGCCTTCAGAAACTTAATCCTGATTAGAAAGTGAACTCTTTGAAGCAAGAGACCATGTCCCATTGTTTAGTCAAGTGCCTGGCACAGGGTAGGTGCCCAATCAATAATGAATGGATGCACAAATGAACTAGGAGAAGCGCTCGGGTTTCTAATTTAAGCCGATGGGCAGAGGCACGAATTACCGCGGTGGACGGGCAGAGGAAAAGCAGATTTGTTGGCAGTATGGAGAGGGGTGGGGAGAGATGAAGAAAGATTTAGTCTTCGAATGACATGCAGAGAAAGGCACAATCATCAATAAGCCCGCTGTGTTTTGACAACAATGAGAAGCTTGTTCATTCGGTCATTTATTTATTTAATCATTAATTTAATCAACAAATAGCTATTTGAAGCATAGTCTATGTCAAGCACTATGCTAGGCGTTAAGCATATGAAAACAAATCTGACAAAGGCAGAGAGGGAAACGATAAGAAAACAGATACTAAAGTGCAGAATGGTTCGTGCCATTAGCAAAGTAGGCCCGGGGCGCAGTGGGACTTTAGAAGTGGAGGCAGCAGGCTTCCTGGAGAAAACAACACCTCGATCCATGGCATCCTGCAGAATGGAGGAAGTAGGTGCTAGCCTGACAGCAAGCCAGAGAAAGGGTGTTCCAAGCAGAGGGAGGAGTGCATGCAAACGCCTAGCAGGAAAAGGAAGAAAAGTGTTCAGATAACTATAAATAGCTCGGGATGGTGGGAATGGTTGGAAGCAGGGTGCCCCATGGAGAGTAGTAAGAGTCGGCAGCCTCTATGACATCCCTCCCCTCTGTCTCTCCATTCAGAGAGGACAGAGAGAGTGAAAGCCAAGCGCAGGTGTTAGTAGTCGCTGTGACTCACAGGTGCCAGGGACAGTGAGGAAGGAGAGAGAGGAGGAGTTGGAATCCTAACCGTGGGCCAAATTCTTAAGAGCCTTGTTTGCCAGAATAGAGTAAGACTTCTGGGAGCAACTACTAAGCACAGAAAGGTTTTAATTAGGAAGGGGGGTGGTGACACGGTCAGATCCACATTAAATATGACTCGTGGCTAGTGTCAAAATGGATAAGTGTGAACATAACCAGAGGCTACTATATATATATATATATATATATATATATATATATATACACACACACACACACACACACACACACACACACACACACATGTATGGGATATATACATGTATGGGATATATATATATGATTGAACCCAGGGGCATTTTACCTCCAAGCTACACCCCCAGCACTTTTTATTTTTTATTTTGAAACAGGGTCTCACTAAGTTGCTGAGAGTCTCACTAAATTGCTCAGGCTGGCCTTGAACTTGCAATCCTCCTGTCTCAGCCTCCCAAGTACTGGGATTACAGGTGTGCACCACCACGCCCAGCAAGACTATCATATTTTTCATTAAGTAGGCATTCTTTGGATTGGAAAAAAAGTAGAATAGTAAGGAAATACCAAAGCCCAACTCGTGTGTATTTGTGTTTGCAGGAAATTGTTACAAGGAACTCAATTCTGACCTTCATGGGTCACCTGAACTCCTAGCCATGATTGCATGCTTCTTTGCACTGACACATTTAAGTCCTCCCTGCCTCTTGCTCATCGTATGGTAAAACTTTAAATTCAAGCCTTCCCTCTTCCCTATTCCTCTTCACACGGGCAGATTTACCAGTTCCATTCTGTGGCTGCCATATCACTCTGGACATAACAACTGCATTAGATTACTGCTCTTTTCATCTGTCTCCCAAACTAGACTATATAATCCTCAAGGTCTGAGACTGAACAAGTTTTTTGATATACCCAACATCAGGTATGGGTCATGGTAAACTGTAGGTACTCAATAAATGATAGATTAGAAGTTACTAGAATACTAATAAACTGGGATGATATAATGTTGTGAAATTTAATAACTGCAAATTCCTGCACTTGGATTCAAACCTTCAGCTGTACCAGTACAAGATGATCCTTTCAGCAAACATCTGTCCTGACACTGTACATAAAGCAGGAAGCTAGGGAGACACATTCTTTGCCCTGTGGAGTTGACAGTTTACTGGGATGCCAGACTTTAAACAAGTAACCAAATGGAAGGGAAATGTTCTAGAGAAAACTAGAGTACAATGGAGACCTAACCTGGTCTGGGCCATCACGGAAGAGGAAGTGATACATAAGCTGGCCTGAGAGCCTGCTGGAGTTTTCTAGGCAAAGTCACAGGCCAGGGGGCCTCGGGTGAGGGTTGGGGTGGGAGATGTGTTTTCAGTGAATCTCAGCTCCATCTTTACTTCCTTCCATAAGCCTTCCCTGACCTTCCTTGCAGGTCACACCTCCTCCTGTAGCAACATGGATTGCTCTTGCAGAACTTACCTCTGTTGCAAATTCACATTTATTTCTGCCATTAACTCAATTAATGCCCATCGCCCCTACTACTGCATGCACAGGGAAGAAACCTGTCTGTCCATCAGTCATTTCCCAGTGCCTAGTAAGTACTTGGCATGCGGTTGTCTCTCAAATAATGTCTACTAAAATAAATGAATGAATGAATAAGTGAATGAATGAGGAGGTGGGCATTCCAGGTAGAGGGAACAAGCACCAAAGACCTCTCTACTCCTGGGAACAGTGAGGGGGAGACACAGAATCTGAGAAACTCTTGAGTGTTCATCTGACTGTCAGCTATGTATGAATCAACAAAGTAAGATGGCTGCGACTTCAGGGTGTAGTAGGAAAAATCTTGTCTCTACTCTGCTCTGGCCAGACTAATACTAGGATGCTGTCCCCCTTCTTTCACGGGGTCAAACTTTAGAAAGGAATATGACAAATGTTTCCAAACATTTCCATGTGGGAAACTCCATCACACAATGAAAAGGCCATGAGACTTTTGAGTCAGATAGACATGAGTTTGAATTCCAGCTCTACCACCTGCTCCTGAATTGGACAAATCACTTAACTTCTCAGAGCCTCTTTTTCTGTCCATGAAATACAAACAGTAATATCCAAAGTCCTGAAAGCTACATGAAATAATATGCAAACTGCTTGGCACACAATAGGCACCCAGTAAATGTGAACCCTGGGCTGGGCATGTAACTCAGTGGTAGAGCACTTGCCTAGCATGTGTGAGGCCCTGGGTTCTATCTCAAGTACCACAAAGAAAAAGGTGAGTGCCGCATTTATTAGAAAAACAGAACTCTGGACTATCTGAGTTAAGGAAAGCTTGTTAGAGGGGGTAAATTTTGATCACTTAAGAACCTGGGGATTCTATTTTATTTAAGAAAAGAAAGAGACTGTGGCTGAGGAAGGGGAATGGGCAATAACTGAGCATAGCACTGTGCTGGTCTCTACAGACAGCAGCAAGCAGAACCTGTTCCCAGCTCTAAGAATTCCCTTTTGGGCGTGGGGCACACACCTGTAATGCCAGTACTTGGGAGGCTGAGACAGGAGGATCACAGGTTTGAAGCCAACCTCAACAATTCAGTGAGGCCCACATCAACTTAGCGAGACCTTGTTTCCAAATAAAAAGTAAAATAGGGCTGGGGTTGTAGCTCTGAGGTAGAACTCCTCTGGGATCAATTCCCAGCAACACACACACACACACACACACACACACACACACACACACACATCTCTTCCTGGGCAGGGACCTTCTGTGCTTGATTTCATCTCCCCAGCAGAAATGAGATGCCTGGGAACCATACCCATTTTGGAAAGTAAAGAACCTACAGCTTAGTTTAGAATTTGTTCCCCAACTAAGAGAGATTGCACTCTTGGCGCGTGTATAGTACATGCGCTCCATTAATGGAGGTTTGAGCAAGTGGGAGTGTGTATGTGTGCATGCACGCCTACATGCACACACTTAAGCACTCAGCAAAGCCAAAACAAAGCATGCTGCCCATGCTGGCCTTGGGACTTGGCAGTAACAACTGCAGCAGCCCATCCAGAGGGCAGCCTTGGGTACAGAAGGACCAGGAAGGGAGAAGGAAGGCAAGAGATGGGGAAGAACATATGTTCAAAAATAAACACTGCCTCCTGCTAAATGGTCTAGAAAGCATCTGTAAGAGGGGCTCTGGGCTGTGGGGTTTCCGAGGATGGTTAGTGCGGGAATGTTTTGTCTGTCCAGTTGGGGCTGGGGGCTTCCACATCCTGCCCACTGCCACATCTGGGGAAGTCATCTGTGCCGGGCTGATGGCTCCCTGAGCGCTCCCGCTTTAATGGCTCGTGGTGCCGCAAGAAGTGGCTCTGTAATGGCCATTCCAGGCTGCTCTGGGGAAGGGTCTAGGGCAGACCCAGGCAGCCTGTTTGCTTTCGGTCTGCCCAAGACCATGCACCACCTCTAGCCCCTCTTTGCCAGCCATGGGGTAGTGCATGTGACTAGAGGAAGAAGGCTTTCAGAGCGGGGAAGGGACTTGGTCCTGCTCTTCTTGACTGCTGCCACCTTGCCAAGGCCCTGGCTCCCATGTCTACCAGTTTTCTTTCTTCTTCTGAGGCAGCTCTGTCTCATCTCTTTGCAAAAGGAGGTTCAGGGTTCAAGGGTCACTTCCAAGACCAAGTAGTGCAGAAAGGGCGGGCGCACCACATTTTCAAAGAACCACTTCGCCCCGTGAAGCATGATATTGGGAGAGACGTGAAACGAGAAAGCAGACATATGCACTGAGGGGCGGTGATGGCTCCTGCACCACTGTGTCCCTCAAGGTCCAAGAGGCCCCCTTAGAAATTTCTGCCTTCACAATCCAGTGCAGTCCTATCCTAGACAGTCCCTGAGTCTGAGTTTGAGAGTGGTAACTGCAGGTGCAGACAAACCTGTCACCAGTGCACGCCAGCAGGGGGTATTTTAATGGCACTGTCCCCTGGCCCTGGAGAATTACCTGGAGAAGGAGCAGGGCTATAGACCTACCTACAGGCTGTCCGGACTGAGCAGTGGGCTGTGGCCTCAGAGAGACCTCCCCCTTGTCTGGTGCCCCAGCAGCAGCCTGGCTGCAGCGGGGGCCCCAAAAGTGCATGGGGAGCAGCCGGAGGGGGCGGGGAGGCTCGCGCTCCCTGCTCTCGGCAAAGGCTCATAAAGCTGCAGGTGTGAGATGTTGTTATTTAGTCTAGAGCCTGGTATGTGACAGCTCGGCCCTCTCTCCTGCGAACCGCCACCACCGCCTCTGCTGGCCAGATAATTAGTCCATTACGACTCTCCCACCTCGGGTGGGTGGGGGCAGGGTGAGAGCCCACCCTCAGTCTCCTTGTAATTCAACTTCCTGTGTTTTATGGAAGCAGGCTGTTGGGGGCAGAGTGAAAGGTCGGTCCCTAGGCTGGGCCAGCCCCTTCCTTGGCTCCCAGCCCCCCATCTCCCTCTAGCCACCCAACCCACTGCGGTGACCAAATGTTCTTTCCTAGCTTCATGTTCCAACTGATTTGTAAAAGTTTTTTGGACAGCTCTTACCTGCCTAAAACACGAGTGCGGGCGGGTGTATCTCTTCCCATGTCTTGCTCTGCGTCTCTTCCGTCTCTTCCGTGTCTCTCCTCTGTCTCTCTCTATTTTTATTACACGCTTATCGCCTTTTTCCCTCCTGCTTTTGAAATTGATTTCCTTTCCTTTCTCCCCCTATTCAGGACCTAAACGCTGAATGTTCGATATTTCATTTGAGACCGCTAATCGCATTACTGCCCTTGACGTTTTACAGATATCATATTATGGGCGCAAATTTGGCAAATTATTAGCGCTGTAATGTATAGCTTGTCAGAGGTATTTAAGACGCTAAGAGCCCAAGGCTTATCGGGGTTAGCAGAGAGCCCTCGTTGAGCTTTTGAAATGCAGAGAGCCAGTTATAAAACACACTGTGACTCTCTCTTCAGCTGCTGAAAAAAAGAAAAAGAGAAAAAGAGAAAGAAAAAGAAAAAAAATGTCACCCGTCTATCAGAGGCTTCCAGGGCTGATAACAAGCAAAATTCTTCTCTGTGGGTTTCACTGGAAATGTGAGAAGCTTTTAAAACATTTCTCAAGCTGTCTGGAAAAGAAAAAAAAAATCTTTATTGAAAGGATGTAGCAATCTTTTTTACTGTGGCCTATTTATCTCTGGGGAAAAAGCTGTAACAAGAAGATCCCCCACTGGTCGTGAGCCGTGTCAGGGCCTGCCTGGCTTTGGTGCCAGGACTTTGGTGTGGGGGGCTTGCTGAGAGGGAGTGGGGCCACCTTTGGCAAAAAGGGGGAGAGGCTGCTGGCTGTGGTGCATTCCTCTGGAAATCAGCTCCAGTGTGGACACCGCTTATCAAATCCTTTTTGAATGAACAGTTGATTGAACCAACCAACAAACGAACAAAAAAAAAAAACTAACGGTGCCTCAAAATTGCTGTCGCGCTTCAGCGGGCCTGACTGCGCCCCGTTCCTGTTTACCCCACTGGTGGTGTAAGAAGGGGCCTTTGCGGGCACCTCTCCCTTTCACCCTCGTGCAAGTGGCCCGGCTCTTTTGAGGCAACGTGATCTTCACCTTCTTGTCACAGTCATCTGCTGATGCCATCTCTGCTCCATGTGAACTGAGCGGTGGCACTTGGCTCAGTATCTGTCTGGCCCTATTCCTGCCTTCATCCTGGGAATTTCAGCACCCACAGGGACTGTCTGAGTCCTGGGATCCTTCCCGCCACAGCACAGGTGCATGGGACACAGCCTGCCCCCTCGGGCGAACCAGCTCCCGGAAGTTCTTCAGCCTAGAAATCATGACCTCGGAAATCTCACTTTCTAACCAGAGTCTTCTATCCTTACATCCGTTCTACTTCCTCGCTCCCACCGAATCTGTTTTCTGACCTCATGTAGACCTTCGGTCCCTGGACCATTTCTAATTGAACCAGCCCATCATCGCCTCCGAGCTTCGCTTCCCTCCCTGCCCAGCTTTGACCCTTTGATCAGTCTCTTTAAAGAACTTCTTCGTGCAATTTCTTACCCCTTCACCTTTCTGTCCCACCTATTTGCCTAGCTCAGACCCCAAATCCCATATAAGCATTTGCTTTCTCCTCTACACTGACCCGCGATGCTTGACTGAGAAAATCCCATCGCCCTTCTGACTGGGGTCACCGTTCGCCAGGCCCTGATGGCTTCTCACCAGGCGTTTCCCTTGGCCCATACTCTATTCTTTTTTCCCATTTCCTGTAACAGCTGTTTTAAACCTTTCCCTGTCTTAAAAAAAAAAAAAAAGTCCTTCCCTGCCTCTGTTTACCACATTCTCCATGGACAACTTCATTTCCTGCATTTTGGAGTGAACAGAGGCCAATAAGACTCGACTCTTTCCCCTCATCCCCTGAGCCTTCACGGATTTATGACCGGGACGGCCCAATCCTTCCACCTGTGCCCATCGCTCCTTCAAACCCATGCTACCATCTCTCTTGAATTTTAAATTTCCCTCTTCCCACCAAGGCCTTTCCCTCTGCCTTCGAATATCCTCAGATCTCTCTACCACTTCTTTTAATCCTAACTCATGAGCACATTACTACCCCCTCTTCTTCCGTTTTTGTACTGGGGATTGAACCCAGAGGCATTCTACCTCTGAGTTATACTCCTAGCTCCATTTTATTTTTTATTTTGAAACAGGGTTTCACCAAGTTGCTGAAAATCTCTCTAAATTGCTGAGGCTAGCCTCAAACCTGTGATCCTCCTGTCTCAGCCTCCCATGTACTAGGATTACAGGTGTGCCCCATCCCGGCTCTGATAAACTTGTTCTAAAGCTGTCTTACTCTGAATGCCTCCACCTCCCCACTCGTAGACTGTGTCTGTCTCACTACTTCACTGACATTTCGGTCATCTCTCCCTCCTTCAGATCCTCTTTTCCTTAGCTTCTGCCACTCATTTCTTTGGATCTTCTCCTCCTCGTTCCCCATCCCCAGCTTCCCTTCAGTATTGCTGCTGCCCAGAGAACCAGGCTTAACTTCTCTGCACCTGCGCGGGGTGAGCGCATCCATGCCTGTAGTTCCATGTGCTGTCTAGATACTGATCACTGCCATGTCTACAGCTTGAGCCCCGATCTGTCTCCTGAGCTTCATGCCCATGCTCCAGCTCACATATTCTAGCTCCCCTTGAACCCTTGCAGAGCACCTCACACTCAATATATGCAAAACTGACATCACTCTATTTTTCCAAGCCTGAGACATAAGTGATCCCTAAGCACCATCCAACCAAACAGAAGCAGAAACCTGGTTCAACCTAGATTGTTCCCTCTCTCCTGCCCTTTATCTGTTCTCTTTCACCTAAAAATCAAACCAAATCAAATCTTGGGAAATGAGGGAAGAGAAAGTACCTTGTCTTATATGTATATCAAAATGAATTCCAGATTAATTAAAATATTAAATTCAAATGATAAAGCCATAGCTATATCTGTATTATATATGAATATGTATCTGGCTAGGGAATGATTTTCTTAGCATAAACACAATGGAAGAAGTCACAAGGAGTTTTAAATTACTATACAACAATAAAAACCCTACCATAAGCAAAAATAAAAGGTAAATGGCACCTGAGAAACAAAAATTTGTAGGAAACAGAGGAATATTTGTTATCATTCATATGTAAAAAGCTCTTACAAATCAATAAAAAGGCACTAGTAACAATATAAAATGGCCTAAGGCATAAACAAGTAGTTCATAAAAGAAATGTGAAAATCTTAAAGTAAATATAACTAATATAAATTAAATAAATGAGAGAATGTTTTTATTTATACCAATGGGCAACTTTGGGGTTTTTTTGTTTTGTGGTACTGGGGATTGAACCCAGGGGCATTCTACATCCAAGCTACACCCCTAGCCTTATTTTATTTTTTATTTGGAAATAAGATCTTGCTAAGTTGTTGAGAGCCTTGCTAAGTTGCTGAGGCTGGCTTCAAACCTGCCATCCTTCTGTCTCAGCCTCTCAAGTACTGTGATTATAGGTGTGCACCACCATGCTAGACTCCAATGGGCAACTTTTAAAATTATAAAATTCAGTGTTAATTAGTGTAGAGTTAGACATTCTTCTACTTCTCTTCTCTTTTTATTTATTTTTTTTCCTTTTGGTACAGGTGATTGAACCCATGGGCATTCTACCGCTGAGCTTCACCCCCTGCCCCTTTCATTTTTTATTTTGAAACAAGGTGTTGCTAAGTTGCTGAGGCTTGTCTCAAACCTTTGATCCTCCTTACACAGGCCTTCTTATATACTGTTGGTAAAAGCGTATGTTAGTATAGCCTTTCAACAAGCAATTTTGTAATATGTAGCAAAAGGTTTAACAGGTCTTTTATTTTAGTAATTCCCTTCTTAGAATCTATTCTCAAGAAAGTGGAAAAGTGCTCAAAATTTATGTATAAGAATAATCATTTCAGCATTATTTATAGCAGGGAAAATCTGAAAACAGCCAAAATGTTCAACAACAAGGGAACAGCTAAATAAATTATACTGTGCAACCACTAAAGATCATGCTTTTGAAGAATATTTTAGCAAAGATCCTAAAGTAATGTTAAGAAAAAAACTATGCATAAGCAGGGTGCGGTGGCACATGCCTGTAATCAGTGACCCTGGAGATTGAGGCAGGAGGATCACAAGTTTGAGGACAGCCTGGGTAACTTAGAGAGACCCTGTTTCAAAATAAAACAGGCTGGGGATATAGTTCAGTGGTAGAATACCAACCAGTACCAACAGAGTATCACCAGTGCCAATGACAACAAAAAAGATATAGCTATACATATGAAAAAACAAGAGTCCACATGATGGCACATGCCTGTAATTCCAGTACTTGGGAGGCTGAGACAGGAGGATCGCAGATTTGAGGACAACCTCAGCAACTTAGCAAGACTCTCAACAACCTAGTGAGACCCTGTTTTGAAACAAAAATTAAGAAGGACTGGGGGTATAACTTGGAGGTAGAATGCCCCTAGATTCAGTCCTCAGTACCACCAAAAAAAAACGAAGGAGGAAGGGAGGGAGAAAAAAAGAAACCCCAAAAGGAATTACACTAATATATTAATAGTAGATGCTGGGATTTTTCTTCTTCAGAGTTCTCTTGATTTTCTAAATTATCTACAATGGGTATAGATTACTTTTAAATCATAAAGTATTATTTAGAAAAACAAATTCTGATCATATAGCCACAATTCATCCTTCAATGCCACTCTTCCGCTTTCTCTAGTCTCTCCCGCTCCAATCCTTTCTTTTTTTTTTTTTTTTTTTTTTTTTTTTTTTTTACGGTACCGGGGATTGAACGCAGGGGCGTTCTACCTCCGCGCTACACCCCCGGCCCTATTTTTTTAATGCTTTATTTTTTGAAACCGGGTCTCACGAAGTTGCGGAGGGCCTTGCTAGGTAGAGAGAGAGAGAGAGAGAGAGAGAGAGAGAGAGAGAGAGGAAAGAGGAGAGAGAGAGACAGAGAGAGAGGAGAGAGGAGAGAGAGAGAAAGAGACAGAGATCAATCATCGATCGATTGATCGCACGCGCATGCGCGCTGACGTTGGCCGCGAACCCGGATCCTCTAGTCTCCGCCTCCCAAAGTACTGGGATTACAAGCGCGCTCCAATCCTTTCTTACTGCCCCCCCCCGCCAGTGACCTTTTGAAAACACAGATGTGACTGTGTCCCTCTTCTTCCATTCCTCTCATGCTTCCTGTAATCCTCAAGGTAAATTCGGGGTCCTCAACTAATTGCACTAAGTGCTGCGCAATCCCTTGGTCTCGTTTCCCATGTGCCTCCTCTTCCCCAAGGGCTCCCTGCTCTGCACGATGCCAGGGCTTGGCACATCGTGTCCCCTCCACCTGTTGTACTTTTCCTTCCCCTTTCCGTCTAGGACGAGGATTTCTTCAACACCCTGCTTCAGGGTCATCTCCTTGGTGATACTCGCCCGGTGCAAGCATTTGGTTATTCTCTCTGGCATGGACCAGGGCACTTGGACAGACCCCATCATGCAGGTTTACCCCATTAGGCCAGAACAACTCAGAGGCCAAAGTCTTCTCTCTTTTGCTTATCTTCTCAGCACCCAGCACAATGCCTGGCATGCAGCAGATGTTTAATGAATATCAGATGAGTGATTAAATTGAGGATTTCTGACTTTTTCCTTCCTGCATGATGACAGAGAACAGGAGGGAGAGAGCTGCCATGGCCATGACATTTCAGGATCAGAAAAGCTCTAAAGATCAGCCAGGGGCCGAGGCTGTGGCTCAATGGTTGCACGCTTGCCTAGCATGCATGAGTCCCTGGGTTCAATCCCCAACACTGAAAAAAAGGATAATCCGATCCCATCCTCCATGTTTGAATTTTCCTTATTATGACCAATTATCTAATCTCTGCTTGAATACTTCTGATGAATACTTCAAAGCAGTCCTTGTTCGGACATCCTCTGATTGTCAGAAAACACTTTCGCAAAATGAGTCGAAATCTTATAGTGAGTTTAAATTAGCTTTAATTTCACCAACTGTCCTGGGTTTTCCTCATGAGGGGCATAAAGGAGTCAGCACCCTCTGCCTTTATGGGCCCTTTGTAAGCCTCATCTTTATAAGCCGATGATATTCCTTTCTCTCTATGGTGCTGAGTCTCCCTCCCAGGCGGTACTGCTCGCTCCCTCTGAAGTCAGTACAGATGATCTCTATCTCAGTTCTTATTAGGCTGCTGATGATTCATAATAGTGTTTTACACAAGCTCTGTGGTTTGCAATAGGCCTCCCCATACATTAGTACTTTGGATTCTCAAAGGATGGAGCCTAGACCTAACCTGCCTGAGGCGCCAAACTATGGTGGAGCAGGGCGAGCCTGCCGCTGCTTTAGGGGTGCTACCGAACACGGCCTGGGCTGCTCACTCAGCGCTGATCAACTAAACCTAACCCTCCACTGCCGAGTCAGTTTCTCATCTTGTCCTTATGTTGTTGGGTTTTATATCCAAGTTCAAACCTTTACATTCACTGTTATCGTCTTCTACTAATATTTACTGAGTCCCTACTATGTACTAGAGGCAGACACCAGACACACATGCATATTAATATATTTTATCACGTATTTTATTCCTTGTTAAAACTACAGGTGGGTGTTATAATTTTTATTTTGCAGGTAGGGAAGCTGAAGCTAAGAAAGGTAAGCAATTTTCCCAAAGTCCAATAGCTTATAAGAGGCAGGTTGTTTTCTGACTTCAAAGCCCAGCTTTTCTTTTCTTCTTTAATTATAACAATGTGCCTTTCAGAGGGGAAGAAGGAATAGAACAGTGCAACTGGAGTGCTGCTTGTATGACCGAGGCAGTGTTAGGAGCGTGGCATTCATTCTCCCAATCACTCACCACAACAAGCCTTTAAAAGGCCTCAGTGGCACACCTGTCATCCCAGTACCTAGGAGACTGAGACAGGAGGATCGCAGGTTCAAGACCAGCCTCAGCAACTTAGCAAGACCCTCAACAACTTAGCAAGACCCTGTTTCAAAATAAAATATTAAATGACAGCTTGGAGGTAGAACGACCCTGGGTCAATCCCCAATACCCCCCCCACACACACACACACATGAAGGCCGCAGTAACCTTCTTGCTGTCCACCTAGGCCCCTCAGATAGGAGCTGCCCGAAGCAGAGGGGCCACTGAGGCTTTCTGCTGACTAGCTCCCGAAGGCCTTGGACAGCAGCCCCAGCTCCCTGGGAGGATGGGTGTGCAGGTACTGGCTCTGTAACAGTGGGCCACAGAGGAGGGGTGGCAGTCCTGGGGCCTGGTCTTTTAAGGACTAGCCTAAAAGGAAGAAGAAAATAGATGACAATAAAATAGAGGGCTTTCTGTATCACACACGTGGGCTTTGCCCCTCTCTTATCTTGCAGGAGACTTTGAGTGCCTACTGGGGTCTGTGTTAATCAGCTTTCTGTTACTGTAACAAACACCTGAGATATTTGTTATAGGAAAACTTACAGGAAGAAAAGGTTTATTTTGGCTCATGGCTTTGGAGGTCACAGTCCATGATGGTTGGCTGGTTGCATTTGGTCCTGTGGCTGGGCAGCACATCGTGGCAGGGAGCTCGGGGTGGAGCAAAGCCACTCACCTCATGGCCAGGAAGCAAAAGAGAGGAAGAAGGGGCTGGGGTCCCACAGTTCCCTTTGAGGGCACGCCCCCAAGGACCACAGAGCTTCCACTACGCCCTGCCTCTAAAGTTTCTACCACCCACCCCCCGACAGTGCCAAGCTGGGGACTAAACCTTTTACACCTGGGCATTTGGGGGACATTTAGAATCCAAACTATAGCAGTGCCTAAAGAAAAGAGAAAATGAAAGTCCACTGAAGGAGGTCAGCATATTGGTGAGAGTTTAAAGTCTCAGTTCACATGGGTTCACCAAACTATGCAATAAGTACAAACATGGATTTGGTCTTACTCTGGGCCAGACCCTCTGTGAGCAGCTAAAACTGCAAAGAATAAGCCCCCTCCCCTGAAGAGGCTCAAAGCTACTGACCAGCTGGGCGTGGTGGCGCACGCTTGTAATCCCAGTACTTGGGAGGCTGAGACCGGAGGATCCAGGTTCGTGGCCAGCCTCAGCTACTTAGTGAGGCCCTCTGCAACTTAGTGAGACCCTGTTTCAAAATAAAGAATAAAAAAAATAGGGTTAGGGGTGTAGCTCCGAGGTAGAATGCCCCTGGGTTCAATCCCCAGTTCCGCAAAAAAAAAAAAAAAATTAAAAATAAAGCTACTGACTGATGCTGAGACAGAGCTGAGTACAGGGTGCTTTGGGCACATAAAGGGTCCCCTAGGGGTGGAGTGGCCGAGAGCCTTCCTCAGGAGATAATGCCCGATGCAGGTTAAGAGGAGCAGACAGTGGGAACAGCGGATGGGCATTCCAGGCAGAGGGATGAGAATGAGCACAAGCCGAGAGAGATAAGAAAGCATCCTTTGTTGGGAGGAACTAGACCCCATTCAGCATTGAAGAGGCCAGAGCTAGGGGCCGGGCCCAGGAGAGGACTGAAGAGGGAGTTGGGCACCAGGTCAGGGAAGATCCGCTGAAGATCTGCTGAAGAGTTTGCACTTGACTCTCTAGTCAGTTCAGATACTGATTGCTCTAGACCCCAAAGGTCATGTGTTCACTGCCGGGCTCTGCCAGAGCACTGGAACCTAGCCGGGTTTAGAAACGTGAATCGCCGTCAGCCTACTGTTCTGTCCGTCAACTCGGTGGTCACCACTGTTAGAGCGAGGTGGTCATTCCTTCATCATCAATGCCTCCGTCGTCATCCTGGCACCACCACAGTACCCAACCCTCAAGCTTGGAATTGTCTATATAGAGAAATGCAGCATCAGCCCAAAGAGTCCGTGGTACATGAAAGCACGCTTCCAGCATCAGGAAACAGTCACATGGTCACTCCTCACCATTTGTAGTCTGCTACAGACAGACATTTACAATAAGATGTAGAGAATTAAGATAACAAAGAACACATCTGGAACAGAAGCTTATTATTATTATTATTTTTTTTTTGGTACTGGGGATTGAACCCAGGGGCATTCTACCTCTGAGCTACACCCTCAGCCCTTCATATTTTGAAACAGGATCTCTCTAAGTTGCTGAGGCTAGCCTCAAACCTGTGATCCTCCTGTCTCAGCCTCCCAAATACTGAGATTATAGGCTTGTGCCACTGCACCCAGCTGTATTAAATATTTTTAAGCTCTTTAAGTAGAACTGTTATTTAAAGGGGAGAAAGGTAAGCTATTGGGTCGTCCAGATTGCATGTGACCAGGGGGTGGTCACTGCCTCTTCTGTCAGGAGTGATGCTTTCTGGCTCCATGGGGAGGTGGTGGCATAGAGGAACAGCTTCGCCACCTTTCCTTCTGTGTGAGGAGGGGCTTCTGATACACCCTCTCTTAAGAGGCAGCTTCTTCTGGGAAATTTGGAGGAACTCCTACTGGGATTGTTTGCTATTAGGGTTCTTTGGAAGGAGCCCAGAGTCCAGGATAGATGGGTTCAAAGTTTCAATTAATTTATGAATTAGCAGATTCACTCTGGGTCATTAATGGGAGGATGGCTGTTTAAGATGCGTCCCCAGCCTTTAAAAATTAACCTCCATTTCCTGGTACCCTCACCCATCCTTGACGCACCGACACAGCACAGAGCAGAAGGAATGGACTCAGGTCCTTCTGCCGTGACTCCTGGGTGACTCAAGTGGATGTCGCTTACAGGAGTGAGGGGTCGCACACACCTAGCTGAGGCTTCGGGTCAAAGAGCTTCCTTTTAAGAATCGGCTTTGTCAATCCTGTGGCCTGACATTGAAGCAGGGCGGGGGCGCAGGGGCTGGTGAGATGAGACCTTCCTAGGACACTACAGTGAGCCCTCTGCAAATTCTCCAAACCGGGCATGGTGGCGCACGCCTGTAATCCCAGTACCTGGGAGGCTGAGACAGGAGGATCGCAGGTTTGAGACCAGCCTCAGCAACCCAGTGAGACCCTGTTTCCAAATAAAAAATAAAATAGGGCCAGGCGTGGTGGCGCACGCTTGTAATCCCGGTACTTGGGAGGGTGAGACTGGAGGATCGCAGGTTCACAGCCAGCCTCAGCTACTTAGTGAGGCCCTCCCACCTAGTGTGACCCTATTTCAAAATAAAGAATTAAAAATAGGGCTGGGGATGTAGCTTGGATGTAGAATGCCCCTGGGTTCAATCCCCAGTACCGCAAAAAAATAAAATAGGGCTGGGGACGTAGCTCAGAGGTAGAATGCCCCTGGGTTCAATCCTTGGTATCCCCCTCCTTCTGCGCACACACACACAAATTCTCCCTCCGTTTGAGAGGAGAGAGGAAGGGGAAGAAGCATGATGGAGCCTCGAAGCTTCTTCCTGCTCTGTTACTAACTGAGGGTGCTCTCATAATCTAACATAGAAAACCAAGAGGGGGCCTTTGGTTTCCTCTCCCAGGGCCTCTCCTGTATTTGCTGGTGATGGTGGAGCCGGGTGAACTTAAGAGGTGAGACTTGAGCCTAATAGACTGGCCTGGCAAGTCAGGGCTTCCCCCACTGGTAGCTTCTCCAGAGCACTGCGAGAGTAGATGAGTTCTAAGCAAACCCTGAGGGGCTGGGCGCCAAGAGGCACGTCTGCAATCCCAGTACAGGAGGCTGAGACAGGAGGATCGCAAGGTACATGGCCAGTCTCAGCAACTTAGCAAGACTCTCAGCGACTTAGTGAGACCCTGTTTCAAAATTAAAAAGTGAGCTTGGAGGTAGAATGCCCCTGGGTTCAACTCCCAATACCAAAAAGAAGAAGAAGAGGAGGAGGAGGAGGAGGAGGAGGAGGAGGAGGAGGAGGACAAGAAGGAGGAGGAGGAGGAAGAGAAGGAGGAGGAGGAGGAGGAGGAGGAGGGGGAAAGAAAACTCTTAAGTGCAGAATCAGAACAGCAGTCTGCAAGACCACTGGTCTCCAGACATCTTCCTGGAGCCAGGCTGCCTTCACTAGAGCCACTCTGAAAGCACTTTGGGGGTGAGGTCTTGCAGGTGAGGCGTTGCTTTGAGCGGTGCTCCTTTACAAGACCCCACTAAACAGCCTGAGGGATGGACACAGGCCGCTGTACCTGGGGCTGCCCTTGTGTCTCCAGGGCCCCAGAGCTGCGGGCCCACAGCCCTGGGGCTCTCACCCTGCTCTTTCCTCCTGAGCCGTGGAGATGGGGCACGATGGATCTCGGATCTCGCAGCTTCACTCTCATGAAATGGCGCATCAGTAAGTGCTACTTAAGAAAACACATGGTCTGCCCCTCGAAAAGGCCCCCCTCTGCTGCCGCCGCCACCAACACCTTTCTTTATTCCGCCCAAACCTCACCAAGGGGAATTCGAAACAACTGTGGTGATAAATCCGCCTGCAGATAATTGGCAAGAAAACAACACTTGTGCAGTATATAACGTTTTATGGTTGTTTCATGTACTTTATTATAATACTAATGAGCAGTTATATATCAGGAGCTAACTGCACGCCGGATTAGCTTGTTAGCATGATATGAAATGGCAGAGCAAACAGTCCAGGCCCCTCGCTCCCTGCATGCCTCCCCCACCCTCCCTCCCTACCCCTCGGTCCCATTTGCACTCAGTAATTAGTATGCAAATTAGGCCCCGGGACCACACAAGTTCTAGTATATTACAAGGGCTTTATTATGCTCTTGTGAGTACATGATGGAAACGGCCCATGACAGTGTTTATCTCGCTACCTCTGTCTTGCCTTCCCCTTTATCTCTCTCTCCCCTCCACCCCAACACACACACACACACACACACACACACACACCTTCCTACCCCTTCCTGATCAGACCTCCAAACTTAATAGGAGTTCACTAGGTCTTCCTCCCTCCCTCCCTCTATGTGAACATACCCAGTGGTAGAAGCCTGTTCCTTCTAGAAGCCAAGGGGTTCCATTCCAATTGCCATGACTGAAAGAAAATGCTCCCTTTCCTGTGGTTCTTAGCGTGTGAATGTCCCACAGCCCTTTAAGAGTGTGTTGAAAGTCCTAAGCCCCGTTCAGCAAACCAACGTACATATTCACATGTACACGATATTTTATATTCAGTCCTAGGGACCCTAAATTCATACATAGAGGGGATCCATGGACTTCTTACTTCATATTGAGCCAAATTTTACCTTTCTTTAATTCTCGCCCTGGGATTCTAGTTCTGCCCTTTGAATCCCTTCAGAGGGAGTCTATTCTCTTTAGTACATGATAAAGTGGCAAGGACTTAAGAATTTCTATCACATTTTCCAAATTATTCTTCCCTCAAATTCCCCATTTGATGATCACAAGTTATGGTTTCAAGACATCTTTCTGTCCTGACCAAGTCTGTCCTAGTCATCAATGTCCCTTAAATAATATGAGCCAAGTTAGAGCAGAATGTCCCCACTGCGGTTGTGACGTGACCAGCTCTCCCTTATTCCACACACTGCACCTCTGCTAATGTGGCCAAAGTCTTCAGAAGGCTTTGGGGTGATATAAATTCACCCAGAACTCCCAGGTCTCCTTCCTACGAATTCTTCTGAAGGCATAACTCGTGTAGCTTACACCTTCAAAATTTGTATTTTTTAGCCAACATGTAGAACAGTTGTTTTCTTTGTTAAATGTCACTTGTGTTCAACTTGTGAAAGTGATTTTTGAATCTTGATTCTGTACTTCATCTCACTGGTTGTCCCTAGTCTTGTCTCACTGTAAATTTGTTAGTCCTGTTATTTATGGCTTTAAGTTGTGGATAAAAAATGCTGAGCAGGGCAAAGGACAAAATCCTGTCATGGGTCACTGGAGACCTCTTTTGCAAACACTGATCAATATTCTTTGGGTATGCTTATCTGGTCAGGATCTACCTAAATTTCTCTCTCCTATATCTTCTTTCTCACCCTCTCTTTTATGTCTGACTTACCCTATAAATGCTTTTTTTAGCACCCCTTGACCTCATATTTCCCCTTGAGTTACCCCCATTTTCCATTTTCTTTCTTCCTTTTTTTTTGTGGTACTGGGGATTGAACCCAGGGGCATTCTACCTCTGAGCTACACCCCCAGCCCTATTTTATTTTGAAACAGGAGACCTCCCTAAATTGCTGAGGCTGTCCTCGAACCTGTGATCCTCCTGTCTCAGCCTCCCAAGAACTGGGATTACAGGCGTGCACCACCACGCCCGGCTACACCCATTTTCTCATTTGCTTCTTAGCTGCATTTCTTAAAGGACTACTCCTTCTCACATCTCATCCAAAGTGATCTGCTGGTCCAGCTTTGGCCTCCATTACTCCAATTAAACTGTGCTCACAGACATCAGTAACAACCTCAGAACTGCCAAACCCCTTGGACACTTTTCTGTCTTTGTCTTATTTAAGTTTGTTTCTGCATTTGGCACTGAAATCATCGCCTTCTTTAAAAGTTCTGTTCCCACGACTTGCTGTGGGCCCAGGCCTTGGTCTTTCTCAACTCTGAGCATTCCTGCTCAGTCTCCTTAGGTGGTTCCTGTTCTTGTCCCCGCCCTTCCACCTGTAGTTCTGTCTTCTTTCTTTTTATTCATTCATTTGCCTGTTTGTTTATTCAAAAGAAGTAGCACTGAGCAACTCTACGTGCCATCCACCATATTAGATAGTAAGGTACAAGGATTCATGGAGCATCATCCCCACCTTCAAGGAGCCCAGGCTAAAAGTCACAGTGTGATGTGGTGAGAACCTGAAGGGAGGAGAGGTACCGAAAAGATGTTATCAGAGCCAAGAGGAGTGAGTATGCCAACCTGGAGAGAGTGGGATGATTTAGGTTGCACTAAAAGTATTCTTAAGGGATGAGTAAGGTTTTATCAGACTCTCCCCAAATCTCTCATTTCTGAATCTGCCACCTTATCATTAGTCATCTGCATTGTAACACTTCCGAATTTTTCTGATTCCCATCTCCCTCATTGCTTCCTCAAACCTGCACCCCTCCCCAGTCTATTCGCCACAGGGAGCATGCAGAAAAGTCTGTCCGAAATGCAAATCTGATTCTTTGTAAAATTCTCGATGATTCTTTTTGCCTGTAGGATAAACTCCCAATTCCTGAGCATGGTATGCACAGTCTGTCTTACTAATCTGACCTCTGGCTACCCGTCTCTAGTGCCTGGCAGGCAGGCGGTCTTGCCCACTGTGATAGGGTCTATCCATCCCTACACTGTTGCCCATGAGCAGCATAGAGAAGACATTCTCCTACACTGGCTTCAGCTGAACTTTGAACACTGCTCCTCCTACCATCCAAGCTCAAAGCCTGGACCTGCGGGCCTCCCAAGGATACCTATGAGCAGCCTGCCTCTCCCACTGCCCACATCCCTCCCCAGGCCACTGAAAGCCCCGCAGCACAGGCAGACAGAGAACAGGACGGCTGCTGCCCAGAGGAGAAGATCAGAAAGGAAGAATCTGTAAAGCCTGAGCACAGAATAATGGGCTTCATGAATACTTAGCATAAGGAAGAGGGGGAAAAAAATCTGTGTAGCAGGCAGTTTTTGTAAAGCGTTGAACTGTACCACACATCACCCCCTGACAGGCCCTGATGTTAGCTCCTGGAATGGATCACAAGAGACTCATTAGAAAAAACAAATATTATCGCACGCTGAAATGATTTATGGAGAAAAATGAAAAATTTTGTGTGGTTGCGTTCCCTCTCACTCACTCCCCCTCGCCTCTGCCTTCTTATGGGGAAGTTATTTATGGCTCCAGACCCTTAACAAGAGAACAGCAAAGCTCTGAGCTGATCACTCCTGCAAACTGCCTACATTTGATTTTTATTAGTGACTTAAAGCTTCCTTTTTTTTCTTTATTGTCCTGGGTGAACCAAAATGCATTTTAATGCCTGCTATTCAGGCCAGACAAGAAATGCGTAGATGCCTCCCACACAAGCCAGCGCTTGGCTTCTCTGTCCAGTACTGAGGGTAGTGAAGGAGGGAAAGAGGAAGACCAAACTCTTGGAGAGGCAAGTCAGGCGCCATGAACTGCACCTGCCTATCTCTCTTGTGTGGAGTTGCTGGGTACCACAGATTGGTTTTCTTGTTGGGGTGGAGGCTGAACCAAGTACGTTTCAGGCAAGGAGAGGAGATGGTAATTAGCATTTATCACGGCGTTTGCAATATGCCAGGCATTACTCTAGGTGCTCCTCTTAGATTATTTCACTTAATCTTCCTAACGACTGGGAGTTAGATATCCTTATGCTCGTTTAATGGAAGAGGAAACTGAACCTCAGAAAAGTGAAGTTACTTATCCAAAGAAGCACAGCTAGTAACCAACCGAGACAGGATCCAAATCCACGACCTTCCCGTAACACTGTATTTCTGTGTTCCATATCATTTCCTGGGTTGGATCATGATGCCTCTAGAATCAGAACTTCTCTTTTGGTACTGGGAATGGAACCCAGAAGCATTATACCACTGAGCTACACTGCCAGTCCTTTTTATTTTTTAATTAATTAATTAGTGGTCCTGGGGATTGATCTCGGGCCTTCTACCTCTAAGCTACACCCCTAGCCTTACTTTATTTTTTATTTGGAAACAGGTTTTCACTAAGTTGCTAAGGGCCTCACTAAGTTGCTGAGGCTGGCTTCGAACCTGAGATCCTCCTGTCTCAGCCTCCCAAGTTCTGGGATAGAATCATAAGTTCTAATTGAAAGGTTCCTCAGAAACCTGTTTCATGGTCCCATCTTCTGAGGAAGTCACTGCCAGGTCCCTGCTGGAGGATGCTGCATCTTGAGGCAGCCCAGGTCCCTGGGGAGAGGGGAGAGGCTCTAGGTGGTCCCAAGTGTTTTCCACATGCAACAGCGATCTGGGCATCTCCAGGTTAGTCAGGTGTGTTTGTATTCTGGTCACCTTGCTCTGGAACATTCCAACTGCTAGTGTCCCTCTTACCATGCATCTCCTGAGTATAGGTAATTTTTATAGTTAAATCTTGAGAGACTTCCCTTGAGAAAAATTTTAGCTTTTGAATCCCCCCAGGTGGAGCCTGACCCTTGCTTCCCTCGCTGTGGCGATCAGGACCCGCGCTACTGGGGAGCCTGGGCTTGACCCAACAAATGGTGATTAGGCCCTCCTGGCCCCCGCGATTGTCGACCTCTGTCCCTGTACTGTGGTCCTCTCGGCTCTCCAGTCTCTCCAGCTGCCTCTCATACATATGATGCCAGTACTGGCCAGGAACAGAGTGGGCACCAGCGCAGGCCCCAGTGGACCTTCAAAGAACTTTACAGTGACCGCCATTTTTCTTTTCCTAAGTGGTTCCATTTTGATTCCACAGTGGGTTCCTTCTCTAAACCACACAGTTAACAAAGATGCACAAGAAATCTCAGCAGACAGGAGCTGACAGATTTTTCACCTGTGACGAAGTGCCACTAGTCCAAGGTTGTGGTCTTCCTCAGCACATCTGTGGAGGGTCACAAACTGAGCCTTGAGCGACTAGCCTTGGAAAGTGCCTGGCAGGTTGTCCTGTGGGACCGGGGGTGGAGTGGTCACCAGGAAGTAGGGAACTGCCCCAGCTAACCCTGCTTTCCTCTCCTAGCTTGTCCCCAGGGGAAGCTAGGGTCCCAGGGAGAGAGGGTGGTGCTACTGATGACAAGGGGCGGGGTCCTTGCAGGCCCCACCTCAGTGTGACCAGTAACTCACTCTGACATCTGAACAAAAGGAAGGGCTGCTGAGGAAGAAGCAGCCTGTCCTCCCTAACCCGCTGGGCATCTAGCCACAGGAGGAAGGGGATCCCAACCAGCAGTTCCTCGGGAACCCCTGAGTTCTTTGGCAAATTGGGTTGGGCCAAAGCAGCCTGAAGAGGAGAGCGGAGAGCTGGAGGAAGGTGGGGCGTCCCAGTAGGCCTGGAGAGCTGGAGCCGCCCCTCCCAGGCCGGCTAGGGGCCAGCCCGCTGGGCCTCATTCCTGGAGGGCCGGTCTCTCGGCAGGGTTGCTAGGTGCGGTGAGCCCGGCGCCTGCCACCGGCTGGCCGAGGCTCTGCCTGGAGACCGGTGGGGAGGCTGGGAAGAAGGAGCTGCATTATTTGGTTGATCCCTCCCTCCCTCCCCCAGCCTCAGCACAGTGAGCTTTCCGGAGGGATGGTTATGAGCCAGCCCATCCCCAGGCCTTCCCCTTTGTGCAGAGACCTCCCCATCAGACCCCCCACCTTCGCCGGCTGCCCCCTCCCCCTTCCCTCCGGTTCAGCAGAGCCAGAGTTAAGCCCGGGGTTAATGCCCAGTGACACCTGCAGGTTGGCTAGTGTTGTTGACATGGGGGTGGGGGGAGGGGAGGGGTGATGGGGGAGATCGTTGGTGGCTTTATTATGGAGAACTCAGCAGGCCTGGGGCCTTCTATTGTCCAAGTGGCAAATAAATAAATAGGAGAAAGTAAGTCTTCCCCATGGCTTACCGACGGGAGGTTAACAGCTGGACATGACATGACAAATTGGGCATTTTTCTTTGGGGACTGATCCTTACAGCAGCTAGCAGGGAGAATGAGAGAGAGAGGGAGGGGGGAGTCAGAGAGAGAAAGGGAGCCTGAGCACAGACCCGGCTGGTCACAGAAGTCCATGTATGCGTGTACATGAGTACGTGACTGGGGTGTCCAGGGAACATGGCATCATATTTGGGCCCTTAAAAAAAAAGCGAAACAAACGTTTTGTGTGGCTGCCTCAGGAGTAAATGCCAGGCCCCAGCAGCTGGGGATCTGGCTGTGGGGGAGATGCCCTGGGATCTGTCACCTTAGGCCCCTCCCTGCTCCAGCCAAATGGAAAACCAAAAGGTGGACACTGGTTCCATCCTCGAGGGTCCCCTCCCTCCAGGTGGCGGCCTGGGCAGTGGAGCGAGATGGAGCCCGCAGCCTAGCTCAAGCCTGAGGCAGGAGTGGTCAAGTCCGGTTGGCTGGAACTGCCCCCCCAAGGTGCCTCCCTCTTATCTCTGTAGTGAGCGTGTGCTGGGCTCTCCCCTGGCCCTGGGGAGAGTGCCCAGCAGCTGCACGTTGGATTGGGGTGGGAAGCAGAAGGGACAGAAGAAGGCTTGATCTCTGCCAGGGCCTGGCACCTGTTAGGCAGACAGCCGCTAGCCATTGCTGCTGCTGCTGCTTTTTTGGTGTGTGTGTGTGTGTGTGTGTGTGTGTGTGTGTGTGTGTGTGTGTGTTTTGTCGGGGGTGGGTGGTACTGGGGATTGAACCTAGGGGCATTCTACCTCTGAGCTGCGCCCTCAGCCTTTTTTTATTATTATTATTTTTATTTTGAAACAGGGTGTCACTAGGTTACTGAGAGTCTAGGTTGCTGAGGCTGTTCTCAGAGCTGCGATCCTCCTGTCTCAGCCTCTCAAGCACTGGGATTACAGGCGTGCTCCGCCATGCTGGGCCAATCACTTCTGAGGCAGAAGACTGTGATGGCCAATAGCTCTGGTGCTCTGGTGTCAATAGACCTGAAATAGTGTCCTGTTTCTCTTCTACTTTGGCCTGTGCTTTGTGGCATGCGATTTAGCCTCTCTAAGCCTCAGTTTCCTTTAGGAGAAATAGGGATAAGACTAGTACCTCTGTCTAGGCCACTGCGAGGTTTAAATGAGTTAATGTATGTGAGAGCATCATGTGGCACGTGACAGCTTCTTTATTTATTTATTTTAGGTACTGGGGATTGGACCTAGGGCATTCTACCTCTGAGCTACACCCCCAGTCCTTTTTTATTTTTTTATTTTGAAACAGGGTCTCATTAAGTTGCTGAGAGCCTCGCTAAGTTGCTGAAATGGTTCTTGAATCTGCGATCCTCCTGTCTCAGCCTCCCATGTTCTGGGATTCCAGGAATGCGCCACCACACCCAGCTCTGTCAGATCCTTCACAAGTGCCCCTTAGTACTGCTCTGGGGCCAGCCAGCCTTGTCCTCCTCCCTGCTGCCCTGCCTTAAGATTGGCTAGTGGCCCTTATGGCACTGTCCTCTGGGGAGGAAGGAAAGCCACAGCCAGTGCACATCCACAGAAGTCACATCTCCGCTGTCTCCCAAGGCTGGGCACAGATTAGTCCAGAACCCTCAGGGAGCCTAGCCTACAAGAACCACCTCCTTCCTTCCCCTTGCTAGCAGCGATTCTGCACTATACCCACTCGTGGGGGAAGCCTGGCCAGTATTCCAAGGGTGTTTAGAGGGAAGAAAGGATTCCCGATTTTTAGGAACATTTGTTATGTGTTCTTAAAAGCAAACTCTCTATTCTCCCTTTGAGAACAAGAAAAACCACAGGAAGATGGTGAGAAAAAGCTTTATTAATTAATTCATCTAAGAAATACTTACTGAACATGTACCAAATATCAACCCAGCTCTGGGCCCTGGGAACAGAGCCATAAACAAAGCCGGCGACAGCACTTGCCCTCATGGAGCTTACACTGTGGCTCTCCAAGAAGGCAAATGGGATCCTCAGGGTTGTCTGCACCTCTTACATGCACTTCTCAGCATGGCCATGGCCTACTGTGACCTTTGATGCTCTTCCTGTTGGATTCAAAGGACTCTCCAGAGAGCTGATCGCAAAGGGGGCCTGGGAGGTGGGCAGGACAAGAGAGAAGAGCTGATGGAACAGGGGTTGGAGGGAAGGCAGCTTATGATGATTCCTGGAGGCTCCACTGGAGGGAGGTTTGAGAGGAGGAGGAATGTGGAGAAGGAAACCACCATATCTTTCTTTCCTTTTTTTTCTTTTTTTTTTTGTACTAGTATTGAACCCAAGGCATTCTATCTCCAAGCTACCCCCCCAGCCAGCCCTTTCTTCTTCTTCTTCTTCTTTTTTTTTAATTTTGAAAGAGGGTCTTGCTACATTGTTGAGACTGGCCTCAAGCCTGCAATCCTCCTGTCTCAGCCTCCCAATTACTGGGATTACAGGTATGCACCACTGCACCCTGCTACCACCATGTAGTTCATGCTTAGTCCATGCTGGAACTGTCAGGCACTTTACATACACTGTCTAATTTCACCTTCTCAGGCACTCTGCAGGGCAGTTAATATTACTCCCCCAGTGCAGATTAAGACTCTGAGATTCAGAGGAGGAAGAGAGTTACCCAAGCTCCATAGCTGGGAAATGACAGGATCTGGGTTTGAATCCAGAGCCTTTGTTCTTTCCTCTGCCCACAATCCCTCCATACTGGTTTTCTGGAGACAGCCTGGCTGAGGGTGCAACAGCAGAGGAGGAGGCAAAGGCTGAAGAGCTGGCCAGAACAAAGAGGTGTTTAAAGGGCAAAGAAGGCCTGACTTGGTGGCACACACCTGTAATCCCAGTACTTGAGAGACTGAGACAGGAGAATTGCAGGTTTGAGCATCCTCAGCAACTTAGAGAGACCCTCAGCAACTTAGCTAGACCCTGTTTCAAAAATAAAAGGGCTGCCGGGCTTGGTGGTGCATGCTCGTAATCCCAGTACTTTGGGAGGCGGAGACCGGAGGATCCGGGTTCACGGCCAGCCTCAGTTCTCTCTCTCTCTCTCTCCCTGTCTCTCTCTCTCTCTCTACCTAGTGAGGCCCTCCACAACTTCGTGAGACCCGGTTTCAAAATAAAGTATAAAAAATAGGGCCGTGGTGTAGCGCGGAGGTAGAACGCCCCTGGGTTCAATCCCCGGTACCACAAAAATAAATAAATAAATAAATAAAATAAAATAAAAGGGCTGGGGGGTGCCTTGGAGGTAGAATGTCCCTGGGTTCAATTCCAAGTACCAAAAAAAATTTTTTTTGTTTTTGTTTTTTGCAGTGCCGGGGATTGAACGCAGGGGCGTTCTACCTCCGAGCTACACCCCCGGCCCTATTTTTTATACTTTATTTTGAAACCGGGTCTCACGAAGTTGCGGAGGGCCTCACTAAGTAGCTGAGGCTGGCCGCGAACCCCGATCCTCAGGTCTCCGCCTCCCAAGTACTGGGATTACAAGCGTGCGCCACCACGCCCAGCTCCAAAAAAATTTTTTTAAAAAAAGGAAAAGAAAACAAAAAAAGGGAGGCAAAGGAGAAGAGAAATGGGGGTGGGGCGGGGAGTGTGCGCTAAAGATGGGTGAGAACTCTATGCCTTGCTAAACCAGCACCACCTCTCCATAAGAACGCTTCCATTATGGGCCCCACCTCATGGCAAATCTTCTGTAGCAAGTGAGGGGCAACCCGAACCTGGGAGAGAGGCAGAGACTAGTCCCCTGAAGATCCTCGCTGGACCATAGAACCAAAGGGGTGGAAGGTTTGGAGAAAGGAGGTTTCAAAGGCACAGTAACCTCACCTGTAATGAAGGCAATAAGCTAAGCGCACCATGATGACTCGTTTGGTGAGACGGGTATCCGAGGCAGGTTGCAGGAGGAACTGGGGAGCTCACTCTCAGCCTCCTCGCGGCCAGTGCCGAAGAGCCAAATCCCTGTCCTCGTCCCCAAGCCCAGAGCCAGTGGCCCGCAGGCCAGTGTAAGAGTTCCCGTGGCCAGGCCTTCTACCTGGAGAATCACCTCCACCGAAAGCTCAGAGAGCAGGAGCCACCCAGGAGCTTTCTTCTTCCAGGAAGTCCCTTCCCCCAGCCCCCTGCCACTCACTCCCCTATATAATATTCCACGTTAGAGCTCATAAATGCTGCTGCGGGTCCCCAGCCTGATTGAATTTGGAAGCCATTGTTTACAGACGTCTGGCTGTACAGGGGGATTTATTGAATTTTCCATGAAATGTTGCTCCCCTAATGCTGTAAAAGGCAAGCAGCCCACATCAGAGGAGTCCTGCGTTACAGGATCAAGTTACCCTGAGATGGAGTGCTAGTTTCACAGTCAACGATGCACCAAGCCCTGGCTCTGGGCAGGCGAGAGAGGCCTTGGGGATCATGCCTGGCCCCTCCCTGACACCCCAAAGCTGGCACTTCTGAGCCAGCCTCTGCCCCTCCATTTCCCCTTCCCCTGGCAACGAGTCTGAAAGCCCCGGGGACACCATCTCAAACAGATCTCCCCGGGGACACCATCTCAAACAGATCTCCCAAATCCACCCTCCTCTCCATTCCACCTGCTACTCTTCTGGTTTGAATGGCTGCATTGCCGCGGTCCTCGCTCCAGGCTCCGGCCTGCAGTCCTTTCTCACCTGCCCTAGGGCCTGAAAGCACATAGCAGGTGCACAATAAGTAAGGGAGGAGAAGGAGGCAAGGTAGAAAGAAAGGAGGAAGGAACTAAAGTATTCATGAGTGTCACAGTTGACAGGGAACCTTCCACCAGCTCACTGGCACACAAGGGCCTGGAATCTATGGGCACAAGAGGCCAGAGTGGAAATGTGTCCTTGTGTGGACCACAGAACACAAGCAGACCAAGTTTTCCCTGAATTAAAAGCACATCCTTTTAACACTCTTCATCCTTCAGCATCTGCTGCCTTCCCTGTCTCCTTGCTCAGAGGTTTATTCCTATTTAAGCACCTCTACTTCTCACTACCGCCTCATTTCTGCCATCCTCCTTATTCTTTATTGAATCTATTCTCTCAAAGGTCATTAATCTGAATCCCCAAATCCATGTTAGTCCTGGCCCCTCTTAGCATCTCTGCCTGGCACACCTTCCTGAAACCCTCTCTCTCTCTCTCTCTCTCTCTCTCTCTCACTCTCTCTCTCTCTGTCTCCTGTGCCACACTCCTGGTTCTCCTTGCAGACAGCTCCTTCTTGGTTGTTCATCGCCCTCCTCCCACCCTAAATAAAGGGAGGTGTTTCCCAGCGTTCTGTCTTTGACCCTCCTCCCTCGGTGTGCACTTTAATCTGATGAGCTCATCTGTTCCTGCGCTCAGGATCATCTTTATTTAGAGGACTCCTGCATATAAAGCTCCAATCTGACCCGTGGCTGCTCTGCTCCCATTTTTCCACCTGCCTGGTGAACGTCCTCAGTGCTGTGTCCCATGGACATCTCAAAATTGAATCCGGCCTCTCGCCTCCACCCTCATGACAATGCACCTTCAGCGGGCCTTGTTTCCGTTGATAACATTATCATTCTCTCAATTACTCAGTCGTGAAATCTTGAAGTGGTCTTTGGTATAGGTGTCCTAGACCCACGTACCCACCGCATACTGAATAGCTCTCAGCACAGCCATTAGTACCCTCCCCACACACACACGGACACACAACTGTTCTCTTTCTTTATTTCCTTGCTAGCATGAACAGCACCACTGTCCTCCTGGACACCTAAGCCAGAAGCCTCGGCATCCTCTTGACCTCACATCCCCAGTGTCCCGCTAGTCACTAAATCCTATGGATTCCTTAGCTTCCCTTATCTCCGGCCCGTTTCTGACTTAGTTTGGGTCCTCAGTACAATGTATCTCACTTATATTGTCTAAAAGTCCTCCCAACTGATGTGCACCATTCAGTCTCTCTCCTACCATCCACCTGTCCCCCTGCTACTAGCATGGATCTTGCTAAAATACACTCTGATACCTGTCCAAACCCTCCAGCGGCTCCTCCCTGCTTCCACTGTGATACCCAAGCTCTCTGAGGCCTCTTAGCATTTACATATCATGCCCTTTACCTGGACTGCCCTCCTCCCCTCAAGCTTTCCACCCTGACCCTGCATCCACCCTCCATTTGGTACTCTTCCCATCATTCTCTGAGATGAGCTCAGAGGCCCCGCCCTCTAGGAAGTCTTCCCAGCCCCTCCCTTCTTCATTCCACTAAGCCACTCCCATTCTTTTTTTATGCCACTGTCTGAACAGAGGGGATGTGGCATTGTGATGGGCCATCTTTCCCATCCACACAGTATCTTATGGATTTCCCTAGCCCTGGCACCAAGCACAATGCCTTGCAGGTAGGAGGCTCCCTGGGAAATTGCTGGATGAAGGTCACTTTTAAGTGAAGGAGGCACAGCATAACAGTGGGATGGGTTCTCTCTCCACCTTTTCTGTGCTTCTCAAAAAGGATGGAGTCTAACTGGGCCTGGTGGTGCACACCTGTATTTGGGAGGTTGGGACAGGAGGATTGCAGGTTTGAGGCCAACCTCAGCAACTTAGTGAGGCCCTCAGCAACTTAGCAAGACCCTGTTTCAAACTCAAAAATAAAATAGGGCTGGGGGTATAACTCAGAGGTAGAATCCCCTGGGTTCAATCCCCAGTACTACACACACACACACACACACACACACACACACACACACACACACAAAGGATGGATTCTGCCAGCGTGGTGGTGCACACTTGTAATCCCAGTACTTGGGAGGCTGAGACAGAAGGATCACAGGTTCATGGCCAGCCTCAGCTACTTAGTGAGGCTCTCCGCAACTTAGTGAGACCCCGTTTCAAAATTAAAAAATGGCCAGGTATCGTG